>PVJX010001737.1:0-150501 GCA_004027295.1 Dolichotis patagonum
GCAAGACCTTCTGATGAATCCCAGCTCTCTCAATGTGTAAACCACAGTCCTGACCCAGGCTGGAGCTCTGGTCCCCACTTCTCTGACCTTGTGTCCTACTTCCCGCCTTATTCTCTTTCTCCCTCAAATGCACCATGCTTATTGCTGTCCCCACCTTCAAAGCACTGCATGAGCTGTTCCCACCACCTGAAGGCTGCTTCTGCGCATGATCCCAGGCCTCTGCTCCAATGTCAGTTTTCTAGAAGGAAGCATCACTGGCCACCAACCTACAGAAACACATAAACACCCCTCGTGCCGTCACATACTGTTACACAGCAGTGCTCTTTTTCTGTAGCACTTACATCTGACTAATGTTTTGCTTTTCTCTTTCTTGAGAATTTAAACTTGGTGTCTTCTTGCACTGAAGTATTTCCAGTATCTATAACTGTGCCCAGTACAGGGCAAGGATTCAATTAATCTCAGTCTAATTAATTCATGAATAAATGATGACCACAAGCCTTATCCCTCTTTTGCAAATTTCACTTTTTTTTTTTCATACTGGGAATTGAACTCATGACCTTGTGCTTGTCAGGAAGGCACTTGTGTCAGTGAGCTACATCCCCAGCACAAGACAGTGGTATCTTAGTGGTGTTAAGATTTTGTCCAGTTCACATCGAACTCTGCAAAGAAGGGTCAGGGATGTAGCTCAGCAGCACAAGCGCCTGCCTGGCAAGTGAGAGGTTGTGAGTTCAATGCCCAGGACCAAAAAAAAAAGAAAAAAAAGAAAAAAAAAAAAAACAAGAAGGAGAGAGAGAAAGAGAGATCACTATGTAAACACTGAAATTATAATTTCTACAAGGAGAAAATTGTAGACTTCTACATATTGACTATACATGAAAATTATATACTACACATACATCCTTGTGGTTAATGAGTAGATGCTCAATAAAAAAACAAGGGTCTTTTACAACTAATTTTGGAGCTAGCTTCTCACTCTGTCTCTCACGCTAAT
The DNA here is from genome assembly GCA_004027295.1 of Dolichotis patagonum. Classification (NCBI taxonomy): domain Eukaryota; kingdom Metazoa; phylum Chordata; class Mammalia; order Rodentia; family Caviidae; genus Dolichotis; species Dolichotis patagonum. Next base: position 992 of record PVJX010001737.1, read on the forward strand.
AGTCCCTGAGCAGCACAGTTACTTTCAGGCCTGTTCCACTGCTTTATGAACACAGTTGTCCCAGTAAGGCTGCCGTAGATTCTTCAAACACAGCTTGGAAAACATTTTTTTTTTCTAGGTTGGCTCAGAGTTTTAGCACTGATCAGCAATTCCAGTTATCATCACAACAGAGGAACACTGTACACATAATCAGATGGAGAGTATAATCCTGAAGCTGAACAGATGAAGAATCATTTTGAAATATAGACACTTTTTGAAACTTTGATTTTGCATAATTTGAAAAAAAATATCTATTGACCACAAATAAGTTTTCCATATTTAGCCCATTACGACTCAAAGTATTAACTGTGAAACCATGAAAAACTAAATATATGAAACTTTATATATATGTAGAATTATATTTATTGCCTTATATAAGAATAAATTAGAGTGAACAAATTCATGTTTGTTCAGTCCAATAATACTGAGACAGAAGAAATACAATATTCTAGGCTACTCAGATAAGAGAAAAAATTAACAAATATCTAATCAGTGCAACATTAGCCATTTTTAGGATCAATCTCTTTTTTCAATACTGGGGATTAAATCTAGGGAGCAATGAGTTAGATTATCTGTACTTTTAAATTTTATTTTGAGATAGGTTCTTACTAAATTGCCCACACTGGCCTCAAAATTGTAATTTTCCTGCATCAGCATCCCAGATAGCTAAGAATATCTTTTCTCTTTTACTTTATTCAAGACTAGAGTACAGTTCATGTCCTGGGAAATTAACTCAAGTGCATATGAATCACCTGTGAAGTTAAAGCCTGTGAATCGGCCACCTTAAAACAGTTTACCAGAGAAAAGAGACTTTTAGAGCTTTGAGATGATGGAGGTGACAATAGTTATAATCACAACTCGCCTGATGGAACAGTTGTATTTACAAAGCAAGTTATGTTTTTCAAGGTTCAAGTTTTCTGTGACGTTAAGGGCTCAGGTTGGGACGAAGGCCACGGGGGAGGGAAGGACCTCAGAGCAGATAAGGCAACCCAGCAACATGACATGGTAGACCAGTGGATGAGGTACAGTTCAAAGAGTTTTTCGGGTCACTGAGTAGCAGCTCTCCTAAAATACAATGTGTCTCCTCTTGTTCTCTTTCATTAAGTAAAACATACTACTCATTCACCAAGTGTATGTGAACTATGATAGCAGAAACTTTACCTATTTCCCAGGTATTTCTACATACAAAAATGGAAAATAAAGTCACCAAATGTATGTCGATATGTGGATTAAATATACTCTACTCAGTAAATATGTATTTATGTGTCAATTATATTAGAAAAATTAGTGCTTGCAGGTTATATCTCTCTCATTTTTAAAAAGGTGACAACTTTTCACTAATGTTTTTCTTTTTTTTTTTTTTGGACGAAAAGGACAGAGCTTTGGGGCCTAGACAGATAGTGAAGGCATGACAAAATGGGTTTTTGTGTGTGTGTGAAATAGAGTGACAAAGATAGTAGATCCTGAGGACAAAGAAAAGTTGAGAATGAGAAGAAAAAAGGGGGCAATTTAAAAGAAATCAAAGAAAAGGAGAAGCCAGGAGCACAGGGCAAGGAAGAGATCTCACCATTAAGACAGCAGAGAGCAACTAAGTTCCAAAAACTGTGACAAGGTTTCAAGTTCTTTCCTATGGTCCACTGTACCCACACTAGTTCCTCATGTTATCTAATCACAACCATAAAATGACACTAACTGTACGATCCCTATGGTCTCTTCAAGCTCAAACATGCAAAGGTTCTAACAAAAGACTAATATTACATTTCCTGGGGCAGGGGTGGCCATATGCACTCAGGGGAGGGGGCTCAGATGAAGTTTTAAAAGTCTAAAATATTAACACAAAATGTTTTCAACTCTATCAATTCTTTACTTTTCATTTCTTCCAGAAAAAAGAGAAACAAGGCACTCTGAGTACACTTTTCCCCAATTTCCTTATATAAAAGTTGGTTCTTTGACTCATACAATCTAACAGCAAACAACATCAACACTGAACCCATGTTCATATAATGACTACCAATATTCTGAAACTCTCCAACTGACCCCCTCATGCTGATGCTACTTGGCATTAAGTGCTTAGAATAAAAGTGTTATAAAATTTAACAACACACAAAAAACAATAAAATAAACTAAGAGGAAAAGTTAATCCAGCATTAAAATATTGACCTTCTTGAACCAGAAACATTTGATATAAAATTTACTCCCCTAAAAATCAGTCAATTGTCTCAATATTCTGAAATAAGTGTGCACAATCAGAAAGTATCATTGATGATTCATGATATATTTCTGAGGGGCAATTTACACATAAGGGAATGTGTCTGAATCACCCAAAAAGTAAGGAGACAGTATCACAGAAAGTGCCATTTATAGCAGCCCCCCCCCTTATCTGCACAGGGTACATTCTAAGGCTTATACTGAATGCATGGAAACATATGTAGAAAAAAACTCTATACACATGATGCTTTTCTCTATACCTGCATAATTAGGGAACAATGTACAAAGTAGGGACAGTAAGAGATTAACAATAATTAGACATAGAAAAACAATGATACACTAGAATAAAAGTGATTTGAATACATTTCCCATTAGAGCGAGCTGCAGTGGTGTGCACCTCAGTCCCAGCTGCTCAGGCAGCTGAAACAGGAGGATCACCTGAGCTCAGAAGTTAAAGCCACTTTGGACAACACAGTGAGACCCCTAACACAGAACGAAAAGGAAAGGGAAGGGAGGGAAGGAAGGGGAGGAGATTGGAGAGTGGAGAGGAGGGAAGGAAAGGGAAGGGAAGGGAAGGGAAGAGAAAAAAGAAGGGAAAGGGGAAAGGAAAGGAAGAGGAAAGAGAGAAGGGGGAAGAAAAGAGAGGAAGGTAAGAAAGGGGAGGTGGAAGACAGCAAAACTCACTACGTATTCATCCTTCTTTTCTGTGACACAGGAGATGACGTAATGCTGACACGGTGAGGTGAACTACAAGCCTAATGACACAGCGTTAGGCTATCAGAATGGTTACTCAAACACAAGCATTCTGACCACAGGGACGGCTACTAAGTGACTAAAGGGCAGCAGAGTGAATATGCAGGACAGAAGGGTCACCCATCCCAGGTGCGATGAAGAGGACAGATATGACACTCCATCACGTTATTTGAAATGGGGCACAATTTAGAACATACAAACTACTATTTCTGGAAATCTGTATTTAATATTTTTTTGGATCATGGTTGACCACAAGTGAAATGAAACCTTGGAAAGCAAGACTGAGGCTACAGGAGACTAGCTAGCATAAAAGTTCAACAGACAAGCACCCTAGCAAAGCCTCTTAGCTATACATAGCAGGTTAATTAACAAAAACATTTAAACACCTCTTACAATTTCTCACAAAGGCTTTCCCTCCTAAACTATATCCCCAGGATAACATGCAAGTCTTTTCATTCTGAATGACTTCCAAAATCTAAGATATTAAGCAAACAAACAAAAAGAGGGGAAACAAAATCAGGCTAGCTGGGATCACAGCCAATGAAAACTTTACTGCACGGAAAGAAAATAAGAAGCCCACAGTCTCACAGGGAAGACAGAAACAATCACCCCAAACATGAATCAGAGCAGATTATCATATGCAAATCACAGAGTGCTGGAACCTGGGAAGCAGTCAGCCCTGGGGAGAGCAATCAGAGGTGGCCACCTCTAGGGAAGGCTGAGGAAGGAGGCATCTCAGCGTTGTCCTTTTCATCTTGTGACAAATGCGCCCAACACCAAGACCACGGAGCCTCTGTCCATTGAACGTGTGTGCCTTCATTCTTACTTTCCTTCATATTCATATTTGCTGTGATATTACATGTGGACATTCACTCCTTATTTTCATTATTGGACTCTGTAAATAAACTCTGATCACAGGTAGTTCAGCAATATACAAAACCACACAATGCACACATCCCTTTTCCAAAGGTAATCACTTAAAATTCACTGATTACACATAGTAGTTATCAAAGTCACACATTTGGTAAGATGTGTGAAGTACAGAAAATTAACGTGAGGAGAACGGCTGGAGCTACCCAGGAGTGAGTTAGCTAAAATAAGGGTATAAAGGTATAAAGGATAAAAACGTCCTTAGCCATCAGAAAAACAACCATAACGTGCTTTTAAGTCTTGGTTGAGTAAATAATTTAACTTCCTGCTCACAGCTTAAACCCATTGTTTAATTCCGGGTCAAAATGAAGTAACCCAAATATGCACTGTGTTATATAAAAGGCCCAGAGGATGAAATTACATCTCTCTCTAATAAGGTCCTTTGAAATCCTATCCTAGAGTAACTTAGCAGCCAAATTATTTTTTTCTGCTAACGCTGACTGAGCAGTAAATAATAACTAGGAGAAAAACAAACAAGGAAAATAAAGTGCTTCACACCTTTGCTTGAGCTTTTCTAAATGACCCTGACCCTCCAAATTTAATAAAAGCTGGAGTACAATTATTTTGCCAATATGTTAGGCAATAATTCAATGCCATTTTCAGGGAGCTGACTTTAATTTCCACATATCAGCAATTGCTGTATGAAAGTATGTTTGCATATTTTAGCACTGAGTTTGGTGAAGTCAATCAAATAATCTTGTTTTAAAATACAGTGCTATTGTTAATACTCTTGTCCCTGTAAGAAGCTTAGGGCCTCTCAGTCTCCATTTCCGTATCTGTGGAATAAAGGATTTGAACAGTGCAATCTGTCCCTGCCACCTATACAATAAGTCCTCTACCCTGTGTATCAAGCATGGCAAGATGAAAGAGACACAGGAGCCATTTAATGTGAGGCATTTAATGTAAGAAATGAGAGTCTGAATCTTCCTACAGGTGCTATAGTAGAAAAACCATTATGGACCCCATCTCTCACCGATGCTCTTTTTCTAGATTAGCAGAATGAAAAAGAAATGATTTAGTTTATATTGTCCTCGGTTTACTCCTTTCACATTGTTTCTGGTATGACAGATCTGTGCATTGAAGAAAATGTCCATATGCCAAAAAAATTAATACAGATCAAATTTTATTCCTACAAAAATTAAAATTTATTGGAAGGCACGAGTCAGGATGAAAGACTTAAAAAATACACGCAGCATGTTCCCAGCCGACTTAAGTAGCAGTTAAGACTGAGAATTTTGAAGCCAGATTTCTTAGGTCCTGCTCCCTACTCACTAACTGGGTGACCCGTTATCCAGGAACTGGAAGGCAGTGCTCATGCCCACCTCAATGGCTTGCTGTGAGTAATAATTAAGTTGGTATACTTAGGAATACTACGTGCACACGTATGTATAACACTTAGGCTCTCTAAGGCATACAACAAGCATTATATCACTACTGGCTTGTGGGCATGTAGAGCACAGACTCTAGTTGTAATCTGAGGTCCACATGTGTCATCCACTGTGGCTTAGGTAGAATAAGAAAGCGAACCAAGGTAGGCAATGTTTGTTCTTTCTTTTAAGCTCTACTTTGTTTATTTTTCTTGTTTGCAGTCCTCTTCTACTTTGCTATTCTAGCTTCTGCCAAGAGAGTTAGCGTGAACTTTTTAACACATCAACCTTTACAATGGTAACTGCATCCTAAAAAGCAGAGTAATCGATCCTTAATCCATGAAGTAATGAAATGATTTTCAAGTACTTTGAGGCAAGAACTTTTTAAGTGAATATCAAATAAATTCAATTGAACCTTAGTGACAAGTTTGACCCAATCATATCTATAATCAATTGGTTCTTCTTTTAGTTGGAGATGTTGATGCCCAAAGAAAATAGAGCAAGCAGTTCCTTCCTATGATAAGAGAAGCAGTTTCATTTACCACAGAGGTGCTTTTCTCTTTTCTTTTCCTAAGGGTTGCAACGCAAAATAGAAAAACTTCCAATGCAAACACACAACCTTAAATCCTAGTCAAGGAGGCATGCTTTGCCAAAAGAAAACTAAATGTCTCAGATCATGTACCAAGTTCCAGGATATAACCTATCTCTTTTAAAACAATGGCTAATGCGAACTGTCTTTATACTATTTAAGCCCTTGATCCTACCCTGCTTATATGCAATTTCTGACCTTGTGTGAACAAATGCATTTGGCTTCTGAATTACTTAACAGGAAAAAAAAAATCAAGAGAAATACCTAGGAGTTCTCAAGGATACATATGTCCACAGACAATTCCAAAGCCAGAAAGTACCTCCCTACCCCCACCAATTTATGTTCTTTCTGTCCTCTACTCAGCACCGTTATCCCTTCTGCAACATCCTGAGTATATTATTCATTAATTCCTTCACAGGCAGTGTCACCAACCGTGCACAAGAGTCCCCTTGTTGGCAAAAAGTGCTCCCTTGAATCACTGTTCTATTTCCTTTCTGTAAACTTGCAAGCTCTCTTTTACTTGCTTATTATCATCCCTGTATTGAACCTCTGAAATGTCTTTTCTTGCAACAGCTCTCACGGGACTTCATTCTGAAGTACCAGTGATAACCTCTTAGTCAACAAATAAAGTAGTCTCATTCTCAATCCCTCTCTGCTTGACCTCTTGAAACACCACATGCGAATCCTCCAGAGAGCTATCTTGATCCATGGTTCAGAAGGACTATTGTTGTGGTAGTTTCCCTAACTACCTTTCCTCAGTTCTCTTGATCCATAATCCTCTTCCGTGTCATACAGTAGGTAGTCTCCTAGGTTCATGCTTGTCCTTCTGTGCTTTCCCTAGGCATCTTTTCCTCTTTGAAGCATCCCTCCAGGAACATGTAATTCTGTTCCCCAGGGCCATCCTAAATATCTCCCTGTGACCCAGCTGGGCTTCACCAATTACTAGTGTGACAGGTTCTCTAAAACCTCAAATTCAAACACATCCAACCTCTGCTCCTAAATGTATTTATGGCATTTCCCTAGCTTGAAACGGCACGATACACATTTTCCTTCTCCACACCCACCCTCACCCTTCCTAGTAAGCCTGTTCCGTTATCAACTTCAACAAAACCTTCTCTCCAAGTTCCTACCATTGATTCTTTCCCCTTTGTCTTCCTTTCGTTGTCACTCTATTGTCATTGGCCAAGTATGGTAAACAGTTTGCTACCTGTTTCTGTAAATAAGATTTTATTAGAAAACAGCCAGGTGCACAATTATTTGTTGCCCGTGACTGTTTTTGCATTTCAAAAGGAAAGTCAAATCATTGGCACACAGCTTCTATGCCCAAAAAATTAAAAAATATTCAATGTCCTGTCCTTTAGACCAAAAGTTTCCCAATCCCTAGCTGAAGCTATTTTGAGATCACATATAAACTTCCAGGTGTGTTCATGACCAGGGGGCCCAGCATCATGCTTGTTCCCACATCACACACAGAGATGGACATTCCTCAGCTAGGCTCCAGGTCTAGCTCTAGCAGTTTTCCACTACTACATCCTCACACCCCCAACTCTCCCGACTCAGTAATTCCAACCCACCCACAGCTTCTAGGCAGGTCACAATAGCTTGTATTTTGGACCTCTAGAACTTTACTCCTAACATTCCCCAGGCCAACATAGGTCTTTTTTCATCCAGTTAAATTCATTTCAGTTTTCAAGGCCTAGTGGAAGTGTGATTCAGCATATCTACAATCCATTTTTGAACAGAAGCTGCCCACTGATAGCACAGCACTCATTTCTCTATCTGTTATTGTTATAAGGTTATTATTATGGTTTCTTGCTTAAATTCTATATTGTCTTTGTCTTTTTATTCTAGTTCTCATTATAATTTATTATAGCATACTATAACTTTAGGTAATGTCTTGAAATCCTTTTCAGGGAGTATGCAAGTTTGCATATTTAACAAATTCACTGAAAGTAGGTATAATGCAGATCAGTGAATCTTGCCAGCCTTTCTCCTTGCAGAAGTTACTTGGTAAGATCGCAGGACATTTTTGATTGTCACAAAAAAGGAAGGGGGTACTACTGACATCTAGTGGGTAGATATCGAAGATGCTGCTGAACATCATACAACCTATGACAGCAAACCCCCTACCACAACCAAGACACAAAAATAATCATCCAACCTGAAATGTCAGTGATGCAGAGTTTGAAAAATTGGTGTAAATCCAGTGTCTCCTGGACTTTTCTAGAAGCACACCAAAAAGAAAATGATAACTACTTGTTGACTACCTAAAATATTTAATCCTAAATATTTTCTGGTTTGTGTTACTGTGATGGAAATCTCAAGGAAACAAATGGCGTCTCATGCCTCTCAATATGCTGCCTTTTTCTTATTTTGCCCCAACAGTGGAAAACTTAGTAATCAGCACCCAGATACATGATTTTTGGAAAGTGTGAGAGAAAACACATCAAAGAATTCCAGAATATGGCAACATACTTAGGACATAGCTAACAATGCTTATGGGCCTGATGGCAGTAAGATCAAGCAGCTATCTTATACAAACCGCCATCTTCTTGATCTCTAAATCAGGGATGTCCAAAGCCTTAACCTATATAATTTTTTACCAGTTCTTATTCTCTTGGTAATGTCAACCACTATCTTTTCTTTAAATGATACAATGATAACTCCCAAATTTGTACTTCAAGTTCAGTCTCCTCCCTTAAGTTCCAGTGGGGTGCAGCCGACTCACCAGCAATCCCAATCATATAATACAACAGCAGGTAACATGCCCCAGGGCTCTGTCAGCTTAGCTCACTCATACCTTCCTGAGAACCCTGAGAACCCCTCCTCCATGCAGTTCCTCAGCCACCTGCCGCCTCCAATCCTGGGCCCTGCCATCTGCGCTGCTGCGTGGTCCTCATTCATCACCCCAGGAGAAGCTTGTGCAGGGGCGTCTCACCAACTCAGCCTGGCGATGATCCTCACACCCTCTGCCTTTGCATCTTATGGGTAAGAACTTGTTACATGGCCCAATCTAAACACAAGAACAGGAAGTGTACAAAAACGCACCACAAAAGAGGACGATGGAATGGAAATCCTTTTCCTCCAAGTTATCTCATCTCAGGAAATTCTGATTCTGTCCTGCTTGTTGCTCAAGAGAAAGACCAGAAAGTCATCTCTAACCCCTTCCTGTTTCTCACAACCCACACTGAACTCAGAACATTATCTGACTCCCGTCTTCAATAGATCCTGCATCCAATCACATCTTACCACCTGCACTGCTACTCTGTCCATTTTTCATCCAGATAGTGACAACATCTAGCTTCTACCCATCCTCATAGTCTATTTTCATAATAAAATCCAGAGTGACCTAAAAAATTAAGTCACATACCTCCCATTAAGCACTTAACATGTTTCTTATCAATGAAGCACATTAAATACTTTGAATGCTTCGTATGAGTGAGTGCTGGCTCTTTTTATTAGCTTTTTCTGATGTGTATCTCTTAGAAAAGGTTACAGAGCGTTTATTTTTTTTTCCCATTTCTCAACAACAACTGCTTTCCATGTCACTCAGATAAAATGCCCAAGTTCTCAGAAGACCCTGGAAAACCTTCTACATTTCCATGAAGATTATTTTTATGGCCTCATCTTTGACTTGCTCTGTCTACCATCCCTCGTCAGCACTGGCCTCCTTGCTACTCTCTGGACACAGTGTGCAAGCTACTACCTCACCCCTAGTCACTGTTTCACTAACTGGAACTCTGGCCCCAGAAATCCACATAACTCCTCCTTTGCCCTCTTTGGATCTCTGCAGGACATCTGCGCAGTAAGACCTTCCAGACCACCTCCCAGAATTTGCAGCTGTCTCCCACTTACCCACCTTACCTCAAAATGCTTCCTACGTTCCTCCCAGCTTTATTGTTCTAGTCCTTGCATTTTTACCACCCGTCGCATTCTATTTGTTTACTAGTCATCCGCACCACTAAACCATAAACTCCGTAAGAATAGTAATATTTGTCTATTTTGTTTGCCAATTATTTCCAGCACCTAAAACTATGCTTCAAATATAGCAGTGTTTTGCCAATATTCATTGAAAGAATTAGTAAATTCACATCTCATTTAAAATAGAATCTGTTATAATATATAATCTTAAACTAAACAATAATTTGAAGGAGGATGGGATTTTTATGGTTATTTGTGTTTTCATCCTCAGTTAAACAAAGTTTCTGCAAGACAGTAAGTAATCCTGACACACTTAGTCAACTGAATTTGTTGAATTTTCATTCAGTGCCCATACATTGTTATCTTTCACTTCATGGTAAAATATTTAGCTATGAAGATTGTGCAGTTGAGTTGCAATCGCAGCAGAATAATTTACATTTCTCACCATGGCTCATGATATTTAAAACTTTTAATCTTCAATTAAATAAACAGAGAACCAGTTGAGTATTAATGCTTACTTAAAAATACTAAATGTACTGTAGGGTCTGAAAACCATTTAAGCTGATCAAAGCAGGTGAGATGATGTGTTTAACTTCATGGAGTCTGGCATAAGATGACATGAGCTCACATTCTGTCAGAATAGCTTTCTGTATGTCACAATCTTCAACATCTAAACTCAGCTTTGGTGAAGTCTCCTTTAGATTGCAGTTATGACAGAGTCTGCCATGTGGAGCTGTTGTGAAGTTAAATGAGATGAATCATATAAAGCATTCAGTATGGAGCCAATTCGTGAATGTTAGCTTTCACATCAGTGAAGTTTTTCATTTGCTGTGTACCTTACAGCAGAAATTATATCACATTCAATTATTCCATTCCCAAGATTGGTAAAGCAGTGCACGGAAGAAATAAATTACATTTATATCATAAACAACTATTTACTTTCATTCATAAGGTAGAATTATTGCACAAATACATAGGTTTTAAGTGAATATAAGAAACCTTTGGTACTCAAAGATAGGAGAGCTCTTATTTACGTCTGCACTGTCAAAGCTAACTTGCCCAGTATCCTGACAATGATCCATCTCAGAAGCAGCAGGTGTGAAGCTCTGATGCTATCCTTCATCTTCAAAAATCTGTGACAGATCACACTAAACTGACAATGCTCCTCTTCCATAGGTCCCTTCTCAACTAACAACCACAGCTGGCAGGAGAAACATGCAATATTCACTCCCCAGATCTTAGCAAATGTCACACCATTGCTATTCATAATCAATCGTGCATGGAGCCCTCCTTCTCTGTATGATGTGCATTCTGAAATTTGTGAAAAAGTGTTAGTGAACCAAATTCTAATTTTAGAAATACACAGAGAGAAATAGGAATCCTAATGAACCCACAAAAATATAGAATTTCAGGGTTAGAATTGCTTTCAAATAAAAAATAAACTTTCATGATAAATAAAAATTTAAATACATTAATATCCAACTTATAATTTCAGTTAAGGTACTTTCTCATAAAAACTGCAAAGTAAAGCTGTAATTAGCAATTGGAAGTTATCAATAGCTCTGACATGGATTCAGCTTTGATCAGAATCCCATAAATTATGAAGTGTTTTGTTCAGTTGAAAAGCTATAAAAATTATACATGCTGTAAACATGATGGCTTCTACTAGTTTAAAGGTCGAGTTCTCCCAAGCAGGAAAAAAAACATCAAGTGAAACCGGAGGCTCAAAAAGAGTAAGTCAATTTTCATTACCTTTGAGTGAAGTTATTTAAAATTTTAAAATGTATGCTGATCAGATTTAGGATGGCCAAGGATAAAATAATAATCAGATGTTTTGAATGTTTTATATTGCAGTAGTATAGAAAATGAAAAATTTATTTAAAATAAATCAAAATATTCATATTCCAGTATGCTGTTTAAACACTGGAAGAAATTGGTGATTCTGAAGTTCTATGTCCAGATGATAAGTTTGATGGCATGTTCAATTCTATACAATAGCCAGGAATCTATTCAAAGACCTCACAGAACAATATGGGCTATAGGCTATAAGTAAATGCTATAAATTCTCCACAAACAAAAAACTGAGTAATATTCAGTCACATGATAGTTTAAGAGAAAGCAATGGAGAGAAAAGAGATTGATTTACTACAGTTGCTCTACAATTTTAATAGACATTAAATTAACATGCTCAGCATAAGCTAATAAACACAATCTAGATCTACAAATGTGTGACTTTCAAAAGTACTATTGAAGTATATATATATATAGGAGGTACCAAAAGATACTAATAAACTCATTTACTGAAACACATAATCAATAATATAAGTAAACTGACTTATTAGCAAAGCTGAAACAAGAATATTCAGGCCCTTTATATATAACATTTAGTAAGGGAAAATCTACTGCAAACTATAACAAATCCAATTTATTTCATTTACCCAGTATCTACTGTTTTTATTTTGTAACACACACTACTTAAAATTAATAAACCATTTTTCTTTCCAAACCTCCCACCTCTTAAATTCAGGCTATACATTCTCTCTCAATTTGATCTGAATGAATCAGAAAAGAAGAAACCTATGATAATAAGTCCATCAAAACAAAAGTTTAAAACATTGCAATATGCAAGGACATTACCAATATGTAATATGTACTACAAAAACAATACATAGTGTCCATCATTTATTTGAATATAGAAAATACAACATTTTACAATATCAAGAGAAACATTGCTATGCATGAATGAGATTTATGGATATTTCCATTAAAATAACATTTTTATAATTAGTAACAGTAAGGCATAAATGATTATAATTTAAGCTGATTCTATATACCTAGAAGTGCTAATATAGAACTGTCTGATAAAATGTTTATGATAGCTAAATCTTATTTTTAATTGCTTGTCTCCAAAATGTCATTGAGAAAAATAAGAGTCAGATCTATCACAAAATTCTGTTTAAGAGCTAAATGTGATTAATCTAGTGTTAGACCATCACAGTTTTCTCAGATGTGAATCAAATATGAATTCATAAATGCATAGCATACTCTGAAGATATATTCTTGGCTTTCTAAAATATGTAGCCCATTCATTAACATACCTCACCAAAGTACAAAAATGCTCCTGAAGAAAATATGTATTGAACATCAGCAAGAAGTGTGCTAAGAAGGAAGGGTATAAAATGAAGAAGACCTGCCATTACTCTTAAGGAGTTTATGGCCTGGTGGAGACACAAGCAAGTAAACAGATCAGGTTTCAGATGTGAGGAATGAGTGCTGGTTAGAGGTAAATGCCAAAAGGTTATGACGGCTCACTGGAGAGGCCATGCCCAGCGTGGCTTCCTAGGAGGGCCAGCTCACATGGCTAGTGGAATCAAGGCAAAGCTCAAGAAGGTGGACCAGAAGGAGTAATGCCTAAACTGAACCTTCAGGAATAACAGGCTACTCTGGAGGGGAAGAGACCCACGTGGGAAGAAGCTCTACAACCACCTCAGAGAACCCTGGAGATTCAGAGAACTGACAGAAGCCTGAAATTCTGTGCCTGACTACACCCACAATCCTCTCCTAAGGGCAGGATAGGGCCCATGAAGGTCAAAAAAGGGAAGCAGGAATATGATTAGGGATGTATCTTAGAAAGTCAACTCCAGAGGCAGCATAAAGCAGAATAAGGCAATCAAGAATTAAAGATCCAAAATAAAGACACCAGGGCAAAGAGAACAGCTTTGAGAGAGAATAAAATTAGGAACAGACAGAACTCTGAGATGAGTGATGAAAGGTAAATGATCACCTGTTTTCAGATGCAATCTGTTCAGTAGCTGGTGATTCCCTTCACTGAGATGTACAATGACTGCCCTGGTAGAATAAATGAGATAAACTGGCAAGAGGAGATAGTGTGAGTTCAATTTTCACATGCTCAGTTTGTGCCACTATAAACTTCCAGGCAGGTATTTCCAGAAGGAAATGAAAGAGCATTAAATATTAAACTATTAAACATGCTTATTTATTTGTTTACTTATTTTTGCTACTGGGAATTGAACTCATGACCTTGTACTTGCCAGGCAGGAGTTTGTGCTGCTGAGCTGTATCCCTGACCCCACAAAATATTCTCTTTAACATTTTCAATATTTGTAATACAAACATCAAAAGTCTAAATGATGATGATGTAAGCATTTCAGGTAATATCTTTCTATTTTTCTCCCTACACTGAAGATGAAGAAGAGTTTAAAATCTGATAGTTACAAGATATTTAAATGTGATAGGTAACTGATTTTACAACTTAAACCCATACAATGTTGTTCAAGCAAAATACATTACAAGTTTCAGGATCAGATAAAAGTGGGTTCAGTTCTCATCTCTGGTGCCAAACAACTGCTTTCTCATGTGTAAAATAATAGCCTCTAGCATTATACTGAAAAGATATGGTAAGGGTAGGAGAAAGGCAGAGAAACTGGTACCTACTGTCAGATCTGTGGCATAAATAGTACAAATGGTACCACTGTGGCATAAATGGTACCTACTGTTAGATCTGTGCCTAGAGAAAGAATTCTGCTTAAAGTAAAACAGCTACGATGTAAGTATATTCCCTTGTATCTTACTATGCACTTTATTTTAATTCTACCCTTCTTTATTCTACATTTCAATAAAGACATTGAAATACTCCACAAAATTCAAAGTCATTTAAAGATTTCGTTCAAATGGAAATGACTTGGATGCAAAGGGTATTTTGATATTTCTATAGTGCTAAATTCCACATCCCAAAATGATGACCTATGTTGACGTTATGAAAGAAGCTTTGGACTTGGAGTCAGAAGAACAGTGCAAAGTCCCAACTCTGCAACTGGCCAGCCACATCATCACGGGCAAATCATTTAGCAGCTCTAAGTGTCCCTGTGAACATTTATGGATTGAACAGATTGGTCTTCATGTTCTAAATCTAAATTTAGCAAATAGGGGCAAGCTGAGAGAACTGGAAAGGCACTTTAGGTTTTTGGTTCTCAAACCTGGCTGCACATTAGCATCACTGGGACCTTTAAGAAAACATATTCTTAAAAATAGCAACCTTAAAACATCATTGGAAGGATTTCAAGATTATTATAAATACATTACCTACAAGTTCTAGGTATTATTTCTAAAAGATGATAGGGGGTACCTCACTCATACTGAAATATAAAACCATATTGTCTTTAACCTCAACTTCACTGAAAACACATTTATTTATTTATTTATTTATTTATTTATTTATTTATGTGCCAGGGATCAAACTCATGACCTCCCACTTGACAGGCAGGGGCTTATGGCACTGAGCTATAACCCTTGCCAGAAATTCTTTCTTATGTATGCGCACACACTGAACCATCCTCTTTGCTAGGACTCTGTCTGTTTTAGTGCTTACGTTTCATGTTCCCAGAAACCTCTGTCTCTGGAAAACAGGGATGAGTTGATCACCAATCTGTCTCTCTCTCTCTTTCTCTCTCTCTCTCACACACACACACATCTGCGCGTGCATGAGTGTGTGTGTTTGTGTGTGTGTGTGTGTGTGTGAACATTCTTAATTGATCTTCAGTGTATCAGAAGAAAGTACAGATCACAGGACTCCTCTCATGCATGCCTTCATCATTCCTGACTTTCAGGTACACAGTCACACTTGCAGACCTCCAATTCCAGCAAGACCGCAAAATACCCAACGCATAAGCAGTCAGCTTGACTAGCATCCTTTTGGGATGTGGCTATGCTATAATATTTAAATTCAATAACCAGCATTTCAGGAAAAAATTTTGAAGCCTATGTCTCCTGATTGTCATTTTCGTCTTCTTTACTAAAAATGTTAGACAATTTTCCAGAACAGTATCGCTACTATTTGACAGATTTCATAGTTTCATAGCACTGTAACTGTTACATCTTTTTCCTGTAATTAAGCTACATGAAATGAATAATAATACATAATTAAATTAGACTAACGCCATGTTTTATCTAAATTAAAGATATGACAATCATTTCTAAAATATCTGCTGGGAAACACATGAAATTATTTTAGGATTCTAGGTAAACACCAAAGCAAACATATCTGATGTTATTATACACAATGAATGTCTTTTTCTCAGTTGCCTGATGGAGAATTTGGACTTTTAAGATTAATCATGACCATAAAAGTTCCTAAAGAACAGTCTCAGTCTGCACAACACATTCTTGGAAATGCACGTTCCTCCCTTTGATATCACTATCTGTGCGCAGACGGCTCGGGCAACAGTCTGTACGAGTGTGGAGAAATTCTCCTTCTAGTTGCACACAGTAGAAAAACTACTAATGAGGTAGGAGGAAAGACTATACAAAGCCTTTTTTTTTTCAGGAAATCAGAATTCTCAATGGATTATCACCAAACTAGCAATAAACCTAGTACGATAAGGAATACCCTTGAGCAATGTGGTTTTCATCCTTGAAATGAGCAAAAAGCATGCTAATTATATACTTTCTCCTGTTATGCTTCTCATAGCCAACAATATGCATACTACCCAGTATATCTGCAACAAAACAGTATAAAGGAAGTGCATAAAAGTTCAGACTGTCTAAAAACACAGCATCATTTCAACACCCTCATCTTTCTACCACTGGCTTTCCAAGGTAGAGAATCAAGGGAGATATAAAAATGTGACATCATCATTAAACAGAAACAGCACACATCTCCAATGGTCAGTTTTATGGCATTAGAATTCAAAAAGCACACAAAATATATTCACAAAAAAACTTAATGTTAATGAAATATTTATCTTAAGTATGGTTTGGAGCAATTATATCATGATGTCTTTTTTTTGTTTTTAACAAAACTGAGGTTGGATTCAGACTTACTGATTGTTCATTTAAATCCTGGGAGTCTTCCATGTGGTTTTCTCACTTTTCCTGCCACTCCCAAGTAGAAGCAGCTTCCTTCAATTACAAATGGACTATCTAAAACCAAAAGATGGAAATAAAGGGGGAAAAGAGAGGGTTATCTTTTCATTCGTTTGTAGAATTACCAAAACACATTAAGATTTAGTAGCGCTGTTGGTGATTTGTAGGAGAATTTTCTAAAGAACAAAATTCACTCATATTATCTCTATAGATGACATAAATAGTAATCCTGTGAATAATATCATGGTTGAGACATGTAAACATCTACCTACGCAAGAATCTTGCAGATCAACAAAAATATCTAAAGACAACTTTAGAGACATAATCGGCAATATATAATTAGAAGCTCATTTGCTGAAAGAAGTCTGTCAATAAATAATTGATAGACTAAAAATTTAAAACTTCATTAATCACTCAGTTTTCAAAGTACATAATATAAACTCAGAAAATGGAATATGTATTTCAGTGTAACAGATTCACAACAGGAAAACGTATCTCAATTACCAGATGGTCATGTTCACTTTTATGAATGCCATGCTCTTAAAAGTGCACAACCAATTTTAAAAAGAAAGTGAAAATAAAGACTCAAGAAAAAGAGAGTCTAGCAAATATATATGGGGAGGAAAACTGGTCCCGTAAACTAATGTGATAATCAGTTAACTATCCAAAACAAGTTAAAAATTACATTTTCAGGGCTGGGGATTTAGCTCAATGGCATAAGTGCCTGCCTGGCAAGCGTAAGGTCGTGAGTTCAATCCCCGACACATACACACACACAGTTAAGTTAAAGCGCAAACCAACCCTAAGAAAAGTCGGAATAAATTTTGAATTTCTAGGTAGAGTAGTATCTTACTATTAAAAGATAACACAAAAAAGCCAAATACCCCTCTCAATCCCCTCTTTTCTTTCTGTCTTTTTCTCTCACCCACACCCATCCACTCACCCACACAATCAAAATTCAAAGATACATAAAAATCTTGCAAAATATACCTTCCTTCACACAAATCAAACACAATGGGCTAATATCCTTAGCATATAATGAGCTGCTACAATTCAAATATAGAGACATAGTTACCCTATAAAATTACTGTCAATCACAATGTTCAAACTCACAAATAAATATAATTTAAAATAACAACATTTCCCAGAAAAAATTGAAAACATCACGTCACAGCGATATATATGCACCCATGTTTATGGTAGCACAATTTGTAATAGCTAAAACTTGGAAACAACCAAAATACCCATCACTGCAGAATGGATGAAAAATATGTAGTATTTTTATACAATGGAATATTAGTCAGCTATAAAAAGGATGATTTTGAAGCTTTTATAGGTAAATGGAGGCAACTTGAGACTATACTCATAGGTGAAATATATCAGACTCACATTTGTAAATATCGTATTATCTCTCTAGTGTAAAAAATAATAATAACAAAAAACTGAAAGAGTAATAATGTCCAAAGTGTACAAGTAATATTGAAAGGCAAAGAAAGTGCTCAAAAGGACAGAACTAGTGGGATAGGGGAAAGGAAAAAAGGAAGAAAGGAAAATATTATATAAATATGCTGATAAACATACATAAAGTTATGTATGTATATGTATGTTAGATATGTAACTGTACTACTCTTGGTTCATCAAAAAGAACAATTTGTGCTGTCGTTTGACTGATCACTTTTCTATCTAGATTTTGTAATCTGAACAATTGGTTCTGAGATAACAATGTGCACTATATTAACTAGTGTTAATTCTCACCACAATTCTCTACTTTTTTTTCCTTTTCTTTTTTGAAACTCTGTATCATTTTAATCCTTTTTTTCTGTTTTGCTTTTTAAAATAAAATCTAAAAAAATAACAATGATGCATTTCTAGCCTTTTGAATTCTAATTTTTTTTTTTACAAAAAATGAAACTAAAAGAAAAGTAAGAGAAAAGAATAAAAGATGATCTTTGTAAACACAGGCATAGACATAAATTATTAAAGTCACATTTCAGGGAATGTTTAGTGACCTCAAAATCTTGAAATGATGGTTTAGGTGGAAAAGTATATCATACAGAAACAAGAGGCTACCAATGAAGTTTACTATCAGTGCAGTGAGTGTTTAAATGACTGACCTTCCTCCATCCTCCCAGCATATGTCCACCTACCTATTCCTTACTACAGCCAAGCAGGCATGTTCTTAATTTCTTTATTTTGTGTTTTGAAGTGTTTTCAAACTAAACTTGTTACCTTTCTTACTATAATGCAACATGCTTTAAAATTACAAGAGGAATTTAAAATATAAATTCTAAAATATCTTATGCTAATACAAACACAGAGACACAGATCAATGATTCTATTTTTCATGAACAGGTAAGTCAGAAAATGATAATGAAACTTATACATAATGTGCATGATCTCATTGAGACAGTAGTTTTTAAATATTCCACTACTAGGAAACCATCATGTTGAAAATAAATGCTATTTTCAAGGGCACATAAAATGGAGAGAGTGGTATAAAGTATACTATGAAGCATACTGAAGAGTGTAACCCTACAGGAGTGAGCTGAGAAGTAGTGATAGAAGAGGTCCAGTTTCCACCCTCTTAGCTCACACCTTCATCTTGTCCCTCTCCCTCATCCATAAACTAGGTCTCTCTCTAGTCCTAGTTCCTGCTCCTGCCTAGTTTGTTCCTTTCTTAGAAGAATTTCAGAGCTGACCCTTGCCCCTCCCAGGCCCAGTGACCCAGGCTGGCTTGAGACACAATGTGTGTCACAAAAGTAGAGGCCATTTGTCCACCTGACTGCACCTGTCTGCACACCTGCCCAGCTCACATGATCTTCCTCCATCCTCCTAGAAGGATGTTTTATTTTGGCAGTAAAATAAATAAAATCTTATTGTCCCCACTACAAGGATACTGAAAAAGTAAAACTAAATGATGCTAAAATGGCCTTATAGGGTCAGTTAAAACTGTAGCACACAGTGAAAATGAATTTCTAAGTCGAGTTCCAAGTGGCCTTACCACAAATATAATTATTATGTACTGCAAAGATGTACTAATAAAAGGTTCTTCTAAGTTTAAATTTTAGAGGCAAAATAATATCTTAAAGGGAAGATAATGCATGTCTTTCATATGAGAGTAACCTATAGCCTCTATGGCAGGGCTGAGAAATTTTAGGTATTCAATAAATGTAGATTGAATGAAGGACACAACTGATCTTAAGGTGTGATGAAAAAACTAAACAGATGTTAATTAATAGTTTTGGACATCATATCTCAAATATATGACTCTTTCAGCAAAAATCTGTCTTGCTGATACCATTTTCAAGTTTGCGGTTTACTCCATTTTACTTTTTACTTTGCATCTGGGCAATAGGAAGAGAAATATTTGAAGAAATATTATTTACTAAAGACACTATTTCAACTTTTCATAAAATTTAACATTGAAAGTGATCCACCAGGTAATTTCCTGCTCATCTGACTTAAAAACAGGATATACTTTTAATAATAAAATTATTACTGATGCCTATTGGCATGGACAAGTTTAAAACTATTGTTTAAAAATGTAGCATGTTGCATCAGTTTATAAGACAGATAATCCAAAAAACTGGGTGGATTAATGGAATATAAATTCATTCTGGCACGGTTCAATAAAGTAGAGGTTCCATGTCAAGGTACTGGTAGAGCTATGCTCCTTTCTTGATAGGAAAAAAAAAATATTTCTCTGTGCCTTTCTGGCCTTTGGTAGTGGCTAGAAGTCACTGGCACTCCCAATCTCTTCCTCATCTTTACAAGGTACACCTCCTGTCTCTCTCTTCCTGTGACCTTCTTTGGTGACCTTCTCCATGTGTCTTGGGACAAATTTCCTCCTCTCTTAGGTATACTAGTACTTGAATTAGGGTCCATCCTTGTCCAGGAAGACCTCATTGTAACTTGATGACTCTTTTTACAAATAAAGTCACCCTCAAAAGTACAGGATAAGGATTTAAACTATCTTTTAGAGGACATGATTCTTCTGAACATGTACAATTATCACACTAAAAATATTTCAGAATATGAACAAAATTTAATTGTAATATTTCAGAAAGGATCTATAAGAATTAAATTAAGGGAAAAAATGATAATTTTCTAAAAAGAACCACCATCTCAGCACACTTTTGCTAACTTGAGGAAAACTAAAATTAAGGCTTTAGAACAGATACTGAAGCATAGAGAATGAAGCAAAAATTATTACTATTTTTTAAACCATCAAATCTAGTGTTCCAGTTGGGGAGTTATTTGTATCAATGTCCCATATTACAACATAATACTTTGCTTTATACTTCCTTGACATTTAGCCTGTTTTTAGCTTTAGTTTTAACAGTAGCATGAATTTCATTCTTTGCCAAACTCACTAAGGTACCAAAATGTTATGAGCCCAGTAATTTTATATTATTGAACCAAGTAAAACTACCTAGGTTAATTGCAGACACAGTATTACTTTACCTCATAATTTGGAAATAGTTGTTATGCTAAATCCTTTAACATTTAGTTTTCACAAATATATGAGAAAAGAATGAGAACAATCTTCAGATTACATAAGAAAAGTATTACCTTACAATAAAGATATAAAATTAAGGAATAGCAGTAACTTCATGCTGTTTTATGAGGCAATAATCTAGTTCCCAACTCTATCGCAAGGCCATTCCTCCAGAAAAAGTGAATTTTAAACAAATACTAGCAACTCTACTCTCTCCATCTGAATTCTTTCTCCTTCAGTCAAGCTTTGAAGATATACACACAATTCATCTCACCCCTGAAATCTGCAGTAGAAGTGAGCTATCAACTCTCGCATCTTACACATAAAGTTAGAATAAAAATTTCAACAATTTTTAATCCAAATGTAAGATACACATACATACATATGTCAATTTTAACAAAATTCTCAGAAATGGAATGAGACACCACAGGCTAGTCAAGATGGGGGATTTCAGCAAGGGGCGCTCATCTTTAAGGAATGAGAAAATGTTAAAGGGGATTTTGTGATGTGGACCTTATCCTCTGTCTTTCTGATTATTTAACCTGAGACTAAAAACTGAATTGAAAAAAGATCTGGATCTTTTGCCAGAGGGGAAGGGACCAAGAGATGGAAGGAGGAGGCAGGAGGGGGAAGGAGATGAAAAAAGAATTAAAATGTGTGACGCACATGTACAAACTCCTCACCACAAATGCAATCAATTTGTATTATAAACATATACCAATAAAATGTTCTAAATAAAAAATGACACAGAATAAAACAAAAACTGGATTGTCCAGGCACACTGACTCTAACCAAAGGAACAGGACCATGGAGAATATGAGTCTCATCTCTCAGCCAGGGCTGGCGTGGACCAAGGACAGAATCTGCACATGGGATCACCAGACCTTTGGATTCTGCACCAATGGCACCACCTTCCCCCAGGCGCAAAAGCCACACAGCCAGGCGTCATCACTGACTCCATGCTCCTGCACTCAAGAAGAAACCACCACACCGAAGAAACCACCAAACCCTCTCAGTACACCCAAATTCTGTTCAGGTCCCCTCAAGCTCCTTGCTTTTCATCACCCCTACATGAGTCCAAGCTACCACTGGTCTTGGCCCAGACTAGAGTAAATCCACATTTTAAGGGCCGCCTTCCTCTCAGTCCTGGTCTGTGGGCCTAACATGTCACAGCACAGCCTGAGCCATGATTCTACAAGAAAGATCTGACTGCAGTCCCTTAAAGCACTCAGAGCTTCACCAAGCCTCAGGGTAACCCAGACAGTATTCACTTGCTCCTACTTCAGGCTTTGTTCTAGTGTCCTCATCATCTCTCGCCTTCTCACCACCATTCACATTACCTCACAGCAAAGGCTGGGGCCTATACCAGCAGTGCCTGAGAGAATGCAAGCCTGGTCAAAGAAAAACAATGAAAGAGACTCCAAATGCTTAGTATCCCCTTAAGAAAGATTTAGAGACTTCAGGCTGCCCAAACTTCTGTCTCAGCCCATTTGCAGACGTCCAATGGGGAAGCAAGTGCCTGGATAATCCTACGCATGACCTCTGCCACAATCCCTTTCAGTCTGGATGGGGCTTTGAAAAAGAGCTGTACCTGTGCAGTTTCCTGGGCCATGGGAGGATTTCTTGCATTAGAGTCTGACAATCAGAACAATTCAACCACGATTTGATGTTCAGATTTTCAAACTGCAAGTAAATTTCCAGAAGCATATCTCGTTAAAAAAATTAAAAGTTTTCTCCCACAGAGATATATTATATACACACAATATACACCTATTACGTGGATTCAGCTTAACCCATTAGGTAGGCCCCCCAGGGCTTCTCCAGTTACGCCAAATTACTTATATCTAATGATTGATCTTGCTTAGGACACAGACCTAGGAAAATACTGAGTTAGCTTTTTCTCAATGTCAAAATCTCTCGATTATAAAACTTGGGAGCCCTTTAGAGCTATGTAGCTGCGAAAACAAGCTGGTATTTAGGGCTCAGAAAGGAGCTCACCAAGAAAGAAGAGGAAAAATGAAGATGGCAAGAAAGCCCGGGCAGAATCCAAACCCTTGGGTCTAGTTACTCTCAAAGTCTCACTGTTACTCTGTTCTTCCTGCTGCTTGATTGTCCCATTGTCCCTTGGATTCCACAGGCTATACTCATATGCTTCAGTTATACTTTTCTTCTTTACTGAGCAAGTTGAGGTATGCAAAACTGTAGCATTACAGAAAGTCTAAGAGTTTATATTCTCTTTCCATCATTGAAAAATTGTAGCTGTGAGCAGCCGTCCAAAAGGACACTGCTTTCCAGCCTCTATGCACCTGGTTACCTACACTGCCCTCCACATTTCATTAATGGGGCCGTGAAGCTGGGTCAGGCCCTGGCAGCCTCCCACTGCCCAGGCAGCAGGCCAGAGAGGGATGCCAAAGGAACAGACAAAGAACACCTCGCTCCCGGTCTATGGCCAACTGTTCAGAGAGGTGAGACGGGCATTCTTTGACCATGCACGTGACTCTGTTCCCTGCTGGTAGAAAAGGAAAACAGCTGAGATGTCCAAGAAACAGATCTGGGTGAATAGTAATGAGCACCTTGCCTGACTTCAAACTCCTTAAACAGAGTTACCCTACAAACTAGGGGCTGAGTTATTTTTTAACTGTTTGTAAAGCCAGAATAGAGTTAAGGTATGCAAGGCCCTAGGACTGATCCCTAGCAACACAAAATGATGACGATGATGATAATAATAACAATGTTAGTATTTTTCAAGCTAAAAATTATAATAAGCTTATTTTCATGAAAATTGGTTAGGTCATTTGTGGTAAGTTCATTTGATGGAAAAAATTCTTCCTGGACTTATCCATTATGAACCCTTGAAGTTTTGATGAGTAGCTCCAGCCAAGATTGTGGGGTTGCTATCTGTAGTTGCACAGTTAATGAGCCTGGAAAGTACAAAAGTACTGTAGTTATGACTGAACTGTCCTAGGGAGACAGCTGAAAGTATTCTAAACCACAACAATTGCTGCTAGTGTTGCAAACACTGAGGCACACTGCAGACCCACTCCCCTTCTTTCGTGCTGTTCCTCTTGCCTCCTCAACCAGCACTTAGAAATCACACTGCTGAGCTTTTTGCATATACCATGATGGCAGGGCTGGCGCTCCTGCAGCCTGGAAGAAGAGAAAATATTTGAGCCCTTTGTTAGAAGCAGTCTGCTATTTTTCTCACCCATAAATCTCTTTTCCATGTAACCTAGGAACTTTTTGATGAAGATTATATGACTATATATTGCTTAGCACACATCTGATGACTTTATGCCCCTCCTGAGGAAAATGTGTTACACTTTGAAAGAATTTAAAAATAGATTTCCGAAGCTTGGTACTTAATGCTTGAAACTAGCAATACAAAAAAACAGTTCTGTAAGAAGGAATATACATTTAGAAGTTCCAAGTAAAGACGAATAAAACAGATCTGAGTGTGAATCCTTTTTTAATACTGGAGCACTATGAGAATATCTCTATCATTTGCTTCAACTATGAAATTAACATAAAAATACATTACAGTTTGTTAGGGTATATGTATTCCAAAACCACAATCTTTGGATTACTAGTGACAGTGGAAGAAAATTTCTCCTCTTGTATTTTGCTTTTTATATACTAAATGAAACTGTAGCATTCTTTGATGGATAGCATAGTAGCTATAAAATTTCTTGAAAAAATACACTGATTTTTAAATCGACTAAACTATAAACCTTATATTAATCAATGATTCCCAGGAGCTGTAATGATCATCTGTATTTACAGCATAGTCAAAACTTGCCAGCTGTACCAATTTCTTGGGCTCAGATTCTATGTTTGTAAAAACA
Source organism: Dolichotis patagonum (assembly GCA_004027295.1). Lineage (NCBI taxonomy): Eukaryota > Metazoa > Chordata > Mammalia > Rodentia > Caviidae > Dolichotis > Dolichotis patagonum. The sequence continues at coordinate 26,021 of PVJX010001737.1, forward strand.
AATGTTTCCACAATTAAGTCATTAGTATTCACCACTTTTTAGTCTGTCAGTCAAAATTGTGCCTGGTTTCTCTAATGCTGACATACTGATAAAATAACAGAATTATAATTAGGTATATGAAAAAGAAGGGGGAAAAACATGAGATAGGAATGAGCCGTAAGTGTTACTGAGGTGCTGAGAAGCTTAGAATTCATCAGAGCAGAAGTTAAGTACAAAACTTCAGGAATAAAGACAACTGAGTATTACTGTATGTTGATAGTCTGGAGTTCTAAATAAAAATAGCACCTGGGATGCCCCTGCGGCAACACCTCTACTTCTCATTTAGGTGATCTGCGCCTGGCGTTGAAGGTTGTGGGGCTGCCCCAGGTGAGAAGCCAAGAGAAGCCAGACTGAGACGGAGGCTGAATGAAGCCTGGTAAAGAGGATGCAAGGGCCACTGAGAGATAAATCAACGATACACAGACAATCAATGAATATAACTCAAAAAGCAAACATGGTTCTCAGGGGTCAACCCTGATTCATGAGACATTGGTCATATGGAAAAGTTCAGAGGAAAAGCTATCTCTACATTTGCATTCTTGTTATTATTTTTGTTGTCATTAACTTCATTCATGGAGATAGGCAGGAAGTAAAAGCAAGAGACAGTCCACCAAAGAGGGGACCCGAAAAGTTTGTCACTGTTATACAGGGAGGTAGCTACAAAAAGTCAGCCCACTCTTAGACTCAGCAGGGTAGATGGTGTAAGATGGAGCCTCTGGGAAAGGAATAAAAGAAAATAATTACTTGAGATAAATCAAAACCTCAGCCTTACACAAATGTAAATTCTAGATTTTTACTGTGTGGGACAGAAACCTCAAGCCAAAAAAATAAAATCAAAACTGACCTCAAGGCTTGAAATCCCTAGACTCCAGGAAAAGCAAACACAAAATTCCTCCAAGGGATACAAAGAATTCTGAGAGAGAAATCTATCAAAAATTATAAGCTACATAAGAAAGAAAACACAACAGAGGCAGCAGATGCAACAACAGAGGAGGCAGGCAACTAAGAGTTCAGATCATAGATCTGAATGATCAGATCATTTTAAAATTCTATCATAAATAGGTTTAAAATGCCGAAAGAGAGAATACAAGCAAAACTGAAACAGCACAGGAAAACAACTGGAACAATACATGAAAAAATACACAAATTTAGAAAAAAAAAAAACTGTAGAAATGCTTTTAAAAAGATATCCACAGGATTTTAAAAAGCAATGAACGAATTAAGTAGCAAATCAGAAACAATAGAAATCAGAAACAATCTATGACCTTGAAGATAAACTTCCAAAAGTGTCCATCTTCCATAAATGAAGATAATGATAACAAAAACAGTAACAAAAACAATCATGTCTCATCCTCTCAACTTTTCTAGAACATTGATTTCTCAGGAATCAAGATGTGATACCTAAAATCCCCTTTTCCTTATGTGTAGGTAGAGCCCTAATAACATAAAAAAGTAAAATGAGACACTGAATAACCTAAAATCAAGTGTTGATATGAATCTTATCAAGTGAATGTCCCTTAAGGATTTAATTATATACGATGCTGCTTGCCTTCCTAAAATCTGAGACACTTAAGAATTTTCTTGGTCAGGATCTTTAGTTGAGACATCCAGGAAAATTTAAATATAGTCTTTCCTCTCTGTAAAATTCCCTGTAGTACTGGAGCATAAAAATCATCCCTGGACTTTAAAACTGTATTCAAATTAGGGTTCTCTTTACAGAAAAAGTTGCCATTATACCATGTAAAACTCAAAAAGACTACCTGAAGCCTGAAGGGCTAAAGAATTCGGAATATATTACATCAAATAAATCTAGTGTTTTGGTTATGCTTCCCTGTGGAATATTTTGAATTCAAGGGCAAGTTTGCAGAGGAGGAACCGGGAAAAGTCAGGAAAAAGATGAATGTTGCTATGAATGGGGTCTATATACTCCTATTGCTTAGTCTTGTGATCTGGAAGAATTTAGAAACAGGTGAGGCTTAATTATATACTAATAGTCTGGTTGTGTAGGTATATAAAGCAAATTTTAAAAAGCATTGCAAAAATAAAAAAGAGGAGAAGGAAGTGGTTCTGTTCATGGAAACGAAGAAACAGTATATACCTACATGCATGCATGTCAGAACTTCCCCTTTCTGACCTGCCCACCAAAGCCTCAAAGCATAAACTGAATGCTACTTTCACATATGTGGCAGGCTTTAGACATAAGAGCATGGTATCATTCATGCCATCCCCTAAATCATGTTTGCTTTAAGCGTCTCTTGTTAATCAGACCACGTCTTTAATAAAAAATAAGAACCTTTGCTTCCCAAAAGGGATTTGGGGAAATTCAGTCAGACACAAAAGCACAATCACCTAGGATATACACTAAATGAAAGATATATGAATTAGCTCACAGTGCATCATTATTTTTAAATCACTTAATTACAGATTGACATTTCATTAAAATAGGGTAATATTAATTTATGCCAAAGTATCACAGTTGTGCTCAGACAAAAATATAGACGGAAAACCAATTGGCTGAAATGAAAATGAATGACAATAAATTTTCAAAACAGTAAGAATGCTCTTTTGAGACTCTATGATTTTGTTTGTTAAGCCTAGATTATACTTCAAGATAATTAAAGGGGGAAAAAGACTCAGGTTTAAACTGAAGGAAGGTTCAGTGTGTCCGGCACTTGGACATACTGGTTTTTTGTTGTTGTTGTTGTTGTTGTTGTTGTTGTTGTTTTTTTTTTTTTTGCAGATGTGCTGGGTTCTCAGGGATCCACATGATCTTGAGCCTTAAGAGCCTGCAGGGGAAAGCGCTTTCTAAGGAAAGAGCTGAGAGGATGCACAAGTGGAAGCCAAGTCTAAAAGAAAAGAACGACAATGGAAGCAGGAAAAGCTGCTGACAATGATTGTGGTAGAAGGTGGTGACGGAGGCAGCATCACAGTATTCTCTGGAGTCTCCGGGGAGCTACAGAAAGTTCTGCCGGGGAAGGAAGGGTCTAGGTAGTTTCCTCCTCCAGCGCTACTTACATCCCTTGCTGTCCACTTACTATAAGGAGACAGTGAGGCGAAGTGGAGGTCTGACCCAGAGAAGCACTAACTGCTTTAAATATTACCTTTCAAGTTTACGGAAACAAATGAAGAAGGTGAAGAAAGCTTGGGAAAGCTCTAGTTAAACCATTAAGAAAAAGATCGCACTCAATGAGAACTTTAACTGAATTGAAATTCAGAAAGATAGGAAAGTAGAACAATCTGCTTCCCCTTGCTTAAGCCAAATAATAAGAGCCCGGTGGTAGAAATGAGTAGAGTTCCTTCAGTACTCTCAGTGAGTACCATGGTCGTTCCTGATCACCACACTGTGCCCCGAAACTGTCCAGGGCACTTGAATAAGCTACATCACTCCTGAAGGAGCTGCCCATGCTGCCCATGGCACCACAGTGGCCCACAACTGGATGATCCAAGTTTTTTAAAAAATTTTTTGCAGAAATTGCCTTAATTTCTGTTTCATGATAGCTAAAAAATAAAATGAAACAAGTTTCTATGAAGAAAATATATAATATAGAAATTTAAAACAGTTTTCAAACTCTGTAAATCCAGACTGCATTTTGCCAAAACACTGATTTTTTTTTTCAAATAGGTAAATGAATCGATAGGAGGATTCAAAATCACTTATATCTCAATATCTCAAATAAACACTTGTAAAGTACATGTCAGGAGAGGTGTATCTTTAATTTCATGCAGTTTCAGACTGAATCAGGCAAACAGAATCATAAGATTTCTATATTTGCCATGACTCAACATACAGCTTTAGGAAAATCTTGTAATTTCTCCATACTTCAGTTTCTCACCCTATAAAAGAAGTTATATTACTTGAAATTTAATTCCTTCACAACAGTGAGAGTTTTGATTCGACATTTATAAAACGCTCTTTAGCTTCCCTGATTAACAGGCAAAATAGTGTGGTAGTTGTACAATATGCTTTCCAAAATATATAAAGGTAGGTGGTTGGATTTTATGTAAAATAATACTTTACTTGAGAAATAAGGATCTGTCATATTTACTACCTCTCTGTTCCATTTGCTAAGTAATAAAAGTTACTTGTAACAGAAAAAGTATCAAATTAATATTCAAGTCAGTTGAAGTGTTATCATCACAGGCCTCTCCTACCTTGGGGAAAGGAGAGTTGTTTTGTTTTTCCAAGCTACCCCCCATGTTTATATGGTGAAGCCAGGAATGTTGGGCATGGTTTTGAAGGCCTCTAGCGTATTCGCTGGTTTCTGGCTTTCTAATGCACTCTACTCTTATAACCATAAAAGTACTCTTGAGTGCTTCTGGAAATATATAACAAATCCTTAATCAATTTAAGAGTGTTTTAACTGCATACATGAAATTTCTTGGGAGGAAAATGTTAGCTATTCTACACACATATAGTACTTAAGTTAGCAAGAGAGTTCCTTCTCAAAGGCACAAGGCAGTTTCCCTATAGTAATATAATTTTCAGTTTTATGTGCATAAGACCTATTGAATCCCTTAGAATAACAGGAAATTCTGCAGGAAAAAAAAGCCCACAAAAATTGATAGCCATATTTATGCAATGCCAGAGGAATATGTTAGCTATTTTGAGTTGGATTACTCTTTAAAAGCAGTAAATAACCATTGAAGGTCAACCAGAATTTTAATTAACCAGAACTATGACAGCTGAATAGTGGGATACAGAATTTCCTATACATAAGAATCTAACAATAAAGCCAACTTTGTAATAAACTTCATTTTAAACTTTAAGCTTCTTCTTATGCTAGCCAGGATTGAAATAGTGATTTTCTGTATTTTGATGCATTGATTTAAATTTTCACGGTAAACAGATTAGATTTTCAGAATTGAATTAATAATTGCTATAGCATGGCTGTTATTTTGAGATATTGTAATCTTTATGAACACAGTCAAAATGGAGCAATATCATTTCTATTAACAGAAAGTATTTATGCCCCTGTTAAGCAGAGCATAAATAATTACAGTGTTAGAAAGGTTGGCACCTGGCTTTTGTGAGAAAGATACAAGTATCATCACAGGGATGTAAGGTATCAAAATTACTTTCTAAAGTATTTAGGAAGTCTCTGTGAAAAATGCACATATGTTTTTATCTATTACTTCTATGTAGCATTTTTCACTATAGGGATTCTTGGAAAGTATATGAAGAAATATATAAAAATCATTATTACAAGGCTGGGGTATAGCTCAGTGGTACACCACTTGCCTACCATGAGCAAGGCCCTAGATTCAACAATAGCACAGCAAAAAAAAAAAAGTAAAATCATAGATATTAATCATATATCAAGAAAGGAATAGTTAAATTATGAAACATCTGCATGTATTAAATAGAAAGAAGCATCTAAAACTATGTACTGGTCTGGGAAAATATTGAAGATTCAGCAGATCAAAACTAAGTTTTAAAATGTAAAATAAGAATGAGTTGCGTTTTTATTTAGTTCTTTCATTTATATACATAGTGAAAAAGATATTTAAAAGAAAGCAAATCAAAGCACAACCCACCCTGATTTGCAGAGGAAATAAGTACAATATATCCACATTTTAAAACTTTTAGTGAAGTATCAAATACACATGGTGAAATGCACCAATCAAAAGCCGACAGCTGATAAATTATTGAATAGCCACACGGAGGTCACCAGCAGCCAAACCAACATCCAGGGTGTTAGCAGAGTTCTGTGAGTCTGCCCCACCTGCTTCCAGCTACTATTCTCACGGAAGTAACTCCCAGTGTATCTATTTTAATGCTGCACCAAGGACAAATTCTTATGTTTAAGAAAAATGACTAATTAAAAAAAAACTTGTTTTAGCAGCACAGATTTCTCCCTTTTTGGTATTACATAACTCATCGGTTTAGTCAAAGAAATAAATTCAAATATATATTGAGCCATTACAGTGGACCAGGCAGTGAAGCAAGAATCTCTCCTGTGAGAGCTCAGTTATTCCTTCCCACGACTCTTTGGAGCAGGTGCTACTGGTATTATTTGCTATTTGCACCTACTAAAACTATGGCATGCATTGGCTTTGTATGTCACTTGTTCCACTGTATGGAACGGATGGGCAGAGCCTGAACATACATACAGGTGGTCTAAATGCAGCCTTTGCAATTGCTCATCAGACAAACAAAAATAAAGACGCCTCCTGCATAGGGCTTTTCTACTTTATTTTGAGTAGCTGACGTAAAGTCATTTAATGGCAAAACTTATCTGCAAAATGAACGGGGTAAAGCTAGTGTCCCCTTCTGATCTGACTCTCATATATAATCTTATCTACTAAAATTCAGGGAAATAAGCTTCATCATGATGCAGTGCAATCATGTACTGCACTCAAAAATGACTCAGAGAAGGAAATAAAACCACAATTTTTGAAACTATTGGAAACAATAATCTTAATTTAATGTTATTTTTGGACATAAGACGGGTTCCTTTTCCCCTATATAAGCAAGTCTGTGGTTTTAAAGGGTCTTGCTCATCTTTGTGTGGAAAATGCCTAAAAACAAACCACTAGAAACTTAAACAAAAAAATTTTCCCTCTCCATTTTGCCTGAAGACTTAATTTCTCTCACCAAGAGGCCACAAATATTTTAATAGATATATCTGGGAATGTTTGGTCTCTATGTTTTGAATAATGGACAGACCATGATTTCTGTAGGATGAAATTCATAATTCTGAAGGTTAAAACTTTTTTAAAAAACATATGAAATTTATTTCAGAAGAAAAACAATCGAAGAAGCCATTTATTTCAAGAGAAACCTGGGAGTATGAGAACCATAAACTTCAGATAAAAATCAGTCGTGTTGAGTTCAGCTTATTTAAAATGTCAATTGCTGGACATACCTTTCTTCCACTAGAAAATCAGTTATACTTTGGTACACTCGAAACTTTAAAGAAATTAAAATAGCCAACAAACCGGCTTCATAACAAGAAGCAAAAGAGAAATAATTTTCTGAAATGTAAACAGGGTTCATTCTTTGGAGATGCCTGGCTTTGTAGCCACGCATCCTTTAAAGATAGTGCGGTTACTTAGCCTCCATCTATATGCCCAGTATTTGACACTACAGAGGGAAAAAGATATGGTCTCTCCTCTCAGCAAGTTCAGAATCTTTCTAGAAGACCAGCTCATCTACAATTAGCACCCATAAAATATGCTGCTATATTAATAGTGTGAATAAAGTAAGATGGTATTACATAGAGAAAAGAATTAATTCTGCCTGAGCCCTAGAGAATTCGTCCCAGAGGAGGGGACATTTGAGCTAAGCCCTGAAAGATGAGTAGGTTTTCTATCCAGGTAAGCAGCCAAAGAGTAAAAGGCAAGCAGGCTAAGGCAGCTGAGACAGAAGATGAAGAGGATGAGACTATTCTAAGAGAGGAAAGAAAGGGCCTGATTGTGCGACATGTCAAAAAGCATTCACACAAACTGGTAATCCTCATTACATTCAGATACAAAGACTCAACCTGAGAAAGTACATATGTGACTTAAATGCTCTGGAGGGTCCTCTGATTTATGAACCAGAGAAGTGTACATTTGCAAACCCGAACCCTCTAGTTTGGGGGCTCCCCTCCAGTGGCTTGGCGCTACTGGGCTTCCTGCTGAACGGCTGGCATAAAGTGCTGGGATGGGCATAGGATTAACTGTGCCTTCTTTGGCCTTACTGACAATGAATGCTGACGAAGTCTCCTGTACAGTGTGAAAACGAGGGAATAAAGCTTTCCGCTTCAGCTGACCCCAGCCCAGCTCCTAGCCCTGGGCTGACAGCACCCACTGCAACTCTTTGCTGAGCTTGGCTGTGCAGGGTGCAGGATCCTCCTTCTCTTAGAAAGACACTATGGTCACATTCAGTGGGCTGTGGTTGCAGTAACTTTTTCCACTAAAACCACTTTGAAAATTAGTTTTTAAGTCGTAGATGGCATGTGTGAAAGCCTGCGATTGTGTGTGTGTGCTCAAGTACATCTATTCCACCCACGTACCAATAAGTAAATGATGAGAAATCTCTAGATCAGTCTGCCTGCCTCTATCCAAGATGATTATCTGCTTGACACAATAAAGGACAGCCACTAAATTAGACAATACATACGTGTCGAATTTCAAGCATATTTGCAATGGAGAAAAAAGTGTCCACTAAGTCTACTTATATATTACTAATGTTTCACAGTTAATAATTTTTGCAGTCAACCCATCACATAATGTAGACATTATCCGCTCTCCCTTTATGCTCAACGTTACATTTTCCAACTTAGTTCAAGTAATTTTCAGGACTTTTTTCTTATATACCTAAGCCAGGCAGGGTTAGTGTTCAGACTACAGTTAGAGCAATTACATTCAATATTATATCATTCTTAGATAAAATGTGTATGTTAACTCAAAAGTTAGATCATAAAACACTGGATTTGTTAATTCATCAAAAGAGTTTTTACAAGCAACAGTTTCATTTTACCTCTCTTCAGGGTTACACAAATATTGTTAAATTCAAGTTACTGAACTTGTGATACAGAGGAAAAGCTAAGACAAAATTTCTTTGATTTGGAGGGGCAGGGGTTTCATACATGCTAAGTAGGCAAGAGCCTATACCTCAGGCACCAAATGAAAATGTCTCATTACTAACAAACAAATCATTTAATTCATCAAGTCCTTTCATTTTAAGACAATTGTGATTATTGGGAACTCTACACTTTCTCACACTATAGATAAAATAAAGTAAAAAAATTCTTAAATAAAAGTTTCTGTTTTGTTTTAAAGAATAAAACAAAACAGAACAGAACAAAGCAGTTTAGAACAGAACAACGCAAGCAACACAGGGCTTCAAAACAAGACAACAGGAAATCAGTAGTGGCTACCACGAAGTCTCTTGTTTTCTTCAAAATAGTTCTCCGTAACTTCACATACAATAAATCCAAACAAAAAAAGTTTCTTATTACTAAATGTTTATCTATGGAGAAAGATAAATAAGTGTCATTATTTAAAAATGACTCAAAAATATCTACTAGTAAGTACCAGCAAAATATATATATATATATATATATATATATATATATATATATGTGTGTGTGTGTGTGTGTATGTGTGTGTGTGTGTGTATATATATATATATATATATATATATATACATATATGAAGAATAGATATAGAGGCAACTCAAACAAATATTTACTTCTTTCATACTCTCCCAGAAATTCTCTACCCTCTCATATATTATTTCCAGAAAAGGAAAATATCTTGAAGATGATCAACTTGTCTAAAGCTTATCTGTAATCCTTTCAATGCGAAGTTAATCTATCAACACAGACCAATGAGAACTGTTTGACTTTATGTTTAAACCTAGGAGGAAGGTATTAGGATTCTCCACACTTGACTGGAAACAGAACAATCCTCTTATGCAGAGCCCTGGGAATCTCAGTAAATACTGAAGGATGTCAATGGCTGAAGCTTACGCAGGTCAGAAGAGCTCAAAATGCATCCTCAGACTTGCCGGGATGACCCCAGAGTACCAAATTTGTACTGAGTTCATGAAGGGTCCAATTTCTGTGACAGAGTCTATCATCTCCAAAAGGATTTTCAGATCTAAAAATCTCTGTAACAGTTTGGGTGTTCTAACGAATGACACATAATCACAGTCCAATAATAACTCATATTGGGCATTATTCTAAATGCTTTCCGTACGTGTGCTCATTAAATAGTCACCAGAAATCCATGAAGTATGTTCTATCACACAAGGAAACTGATGCAAAATCAGTTTAAGTAATAAGTTTGTAATGACAAAGTATCAAAAATGAAGTTTAAAGCCAAGCAGCCTAGTTCCATGTTCTTTGTTCTTGACTATTTTCTTATATATCAAGAATCTGGACCTTTTGCTTTCAGCTGCTATGAAATACCTATACTGCCAGAGATTTTTCATGATCCTTCATTTATCCACTAAATCAGTGACTCCCGAATGGTGGGAAATAGGCACACTTCTACACACACACACACACACACACACTCCATCCATAGAGCCCGGTCTTGATTCAGAGCTGTCATTCCACTGGGTTAATACTCAAATACTCAAAGTTTCATCTTAAGGTTTCCCTACCATGGAACGGTCCCAGCTCCTTCCATTGTCTGGGTAGGGGATGTCCCTATGTCCCCAGCTCCTTCCACTGTCTGGGTAGGGGATGTCCCTATGTCCCCAGCTCCTTAACACGTTCACTTAACAGAAATTTAATGACCACCTACTTACTCTTTGTCAAGCAGTACACGGTGCACTAGAGACACAAAGATGACAAAGCTCCTGGCTCCAGTAAACTCCCAGCCTAAAGCAGAATGTAGACAAATGTAACTAATCCTTTACACATCAAAGTAGCAAGTGCCATGGCCATGGTAGAAACTGGGTGCTTCCGGAGTAAAGAGAAACTAACAACTCAGTCTATGAAGGAGATAACATTTTGCATCTTAAATCTCGAAAAAGCAGTAGAAAAAAATAGTCACAGGGGCAAAGAGTAGTCTCGCAGATAGAATTGCACGGACAAAGAAGCAAAGTGGAAATGACCAAGAAGTACCGGAAAAAAGCAGCTTTGTCCTCGGTGGAGAAGAGATGTCTTGTAAATTGGTAAGCAGCGATGCCAACAGCAACCTGAGTGAAGGTCTCGGCATGAGGAGCCTTACAGGCTGTCCTCAACATTGTGGAATTTGCCTTGTAAACATAGAATTTTTTAAAGAATGTTAAGTCTAGGAAGGATCTAATGATAATTATGAAAAAATGTGACTGAACATCCTAGGGAAAAGCACACCTTTGAAACAGATCCAGCATGGTTCAGAATGACACCCCCAACAGAAGGGTCAAGAAACCACATTAAACACGTTATGACAAAAACAACACTATGACCCAGTGTATGTAAGATAAGTGTCCACCTAGAACTAATCTGAGAAGCTGAAGATTAAACATGTGACACTGTTTAATCCCTAGGCTGACTCCCTAGGCTAAGCTCTCCTGTAGAAAGTTATGTCAGACTCTTAAGATATTAAAAGTCCAAAGTCTCCAAAATTATATAAAGTCAGAGAAAACTTATTCATCTTATATCAGTCTTTGCAAATCTACAGCAATACTGATAATAAAAATACATTTAATAAGCATTTCCATGTGTCCAGAGTTTTCCTAAGTATTTTTCCTAAGTATTTTTATGAACAACTAAACTCAGCAGTAACATAAAATTAAAATCCCTGGCAGCTTAACTAAGAAAAATAAAACAGTAGGATCATCTTAACACCTAATGTTTATGTAAAAAATTTCAATACAAATAGTGTTTTTTGACAACTTTACTGAGGTTTACCCACGAGAAAGGCGTCTTAATTTACTGAAAGACCTGCAAAAGGAAGTGTGAATGTGACTCACACACCTTGTGATTAAATGTGGCTAGAATTCGTTGAGTCATATCCATGCAAGTATATACATTTCCATTCAAATATATAAATTTAGTGAAGAGAATTAACTAGCATAGAGATCTGTTGAGTCCCCAAGTCAATACCACGTTCAACATATTAGGCCTATTATATTAGAAATATTCAGTCTCTTAATCAGAACATTTGAGTCTTTTGAAATTCTTTACCATTAAGAAGTTCAAAGCCAAAGGTGAAAAACAATGAGCTCTCACTCCATAGCATATGTGTAGAGGTCCGTGAACTGTGTACATGAGCTTGTTCAGAATAAGCCCTCCACATACCTAGTACACCAGCCGCATTAAGGGCAGAATGTAAAACCTGATGTTGTTGCTTTGTGAGCAGAATTAAACTTAATGGCATATGAATGTAAAGGAGAAAAGATGCCTCAATACAACACACCTTTGCATATCTGTGCTCTATTGGCTTCGTTCAGCCTGAAGCCATATGTAGGAACGTTTTAAGTAGTTTTTATGTTCTCTGAGTTACAAATGAGGTAAAGCAAAATTCTGGTTAACAAGAATATTCAACTTTTGTGTGAAGGAGGAGGTAGACTTGTAGCTGATTTATTATGTGGAGAGATGTTTTATGCTATTTGAGAATTTGTAGGGTTTGTTTATCTGTAGATTTGTTTTGAAACAGGATCAGCGGCTCCCAATGTTGCCAAGGTTGGCCTGGATGTGCCAGGCTCCATCAATCCTCCTGCCTCTGCTTCTTGAATACCTGGAGCTACAGGTGCAGGTCGCTGCTTTTTAACAATGACACCTAGCATGGGAGAGCAGGTGTACTCTAACTCGACTGTTTCATCAAAAGATTTGTTCTTTTTGCAAGAAACTGTCATACTCTTGAAGAATACTTGCAAAGAATTCAAGAGCCAGTATCGGGAGGGACAGAGTGGCTGAGTAATTCTCTGGCCACCCACTCCTGCATCAGGCAGAGCAGTGGCACATTTCTGCATCAAACATATCACCAACTTCCCTTTGAAGAAAAGGGTCTGTGGCCAAATACACAACTAGATAATAATGAAAACCCATACGTTCCTGAAAATTACTGTAGAATTTTAAAACGGGTTACTGACAGGTTCCCCCAGAGAAAAACCTCAAAAATAAAAAATCTGATAACCATAAATTGAAATTACTTCCAAAATATGGATGATCCTGTTATAATTTCAGCCACCTCTAAAAATGCATTGCACTGTCTGTAGCACCTCACTCCTTATTAGTTGGTTCAACATCAAACTGTACATCTAAGATTTCCAACCAGCATTCAGGACTCACAACAAAATTATAAAACCAGTAATATTTGTCCAAAGGATAAACCCTGAAAATCAAAGGAAAATTCTGCACAAAGTCAAATATTCCTACGAGTAAGTTTATGCTGGTTGGTAACACAGAATGTTTCTCCAAATTCATTCATTGTCATCCAACACTCCATCACATTTTTGGCTATTTAGGCCAACCACTTGTTCACTGTCCCTTAATACATTTTTTTAAATAGATGCTTTAAATTTTTTTAACAATATATTTTGTGGCCTTGTCTTTAACAATATTATCCATGAAATCACAGGTTTACTATGACATTTAATGTATTTCTCTAATATCTAGCTATCTTTATGTAACTAATAATATAAAAGTAAAATGCTTGTGCAGCAATTAATAAAAACATCTCGTAAATGAGAGGTGGGAGTGCCTGGCTAGCACAAGCCTGAAGGATAAGGGTACTGGGGGTCAAATGGCAAATTAGGATGCTTCATCCACCATGCTGCATGACTGACTGGGTCTCAGCTTCCTCATCTATAAAATGGGAATAATAAAAGTCCTAATTTATGGCATAGTTGAGAAGATTAAAATTATCTAAGCCACATAAAATATTTAACACAATATTTGGCATAAAATAAATCCTCACAAAATGCAAGCTAGGATGTTATGATGGCGATAATGTTTCATTACATGAGGATGACAGAAAAATTCCTACTGTCTGAAGACAGACTCAAGTGTTTCATATACCTCTGGATATGCATATTCCTAAGATATGAAATTTTAATACGGGTATTTTATGTTGGTGGGATGCAGCTTGACTTTGAAAATACTCAAATATGATAACAGCATTCAGACTCCGCCCAACAATCGCAACTTATAAAACTCCACGTGGGGAAGGTTAACGTCTTAAAACGACAATCCAAATCTTTGCTCCAAAAGTACAATAAACTGAATTTACTTACTGTTTGTTAATAAACATTTTAAACATTGATATACTTTAAAATATTTTATATGAGGAGACATTCTAATATTTTAATGTGGTGTCTTCCTTCATCAGCCATGCACTGAAATCTCAGGGTGAGAAAAGGGCCAGACCAACACCAACCGGTTTCAAATATCAAACTATACTATTATGTCGGTGTTAAGATCAATTAGCACCTTTTGATAGCAGGAAAAGTCATGGGAAGACTCGGGGTGCACTCTGAGACTGTCTTAAACCACCATAAAAAATGTGGGTTTGATCAGTCGAAATGGTTTCTATTTTTAAATTCAACATGTTCCTCTCTCTTTCTGGAAGAAGGAAAGGAGTTATACGGGGCAAGGACAGTGGTCTGTTCACTTTCAGTGCCTCTCTCCTAGTAAATCCAGGGGTGGGGAAGGTGAGAAGCAGGAGCTGCAGGTTTACGTAACTTATCACCAAAGCATATGTGAATGTGTGCTGCGCAGAGTTGGATGAGGGCAATGTTTACAAAGCCTTCAGCCCTCTTGAAAGCATTTAAATATCTTACTTTTGTTTATTTTCTTTCCCTCACTGGAGATCAAGTTAAATGACACCAAGTTTAGCTCCATGTCCAGCTTAATGACTATCACTGCTACCCCACATGAAAACACATCTCAGTGCAAAGCACAGCGCTGTACATACATACTACAATTAAATACACGATTGCAGCTCACCCATCTGGAGGGCAAATGCCTGAAAAAGCAAGTTCTTTCTCAATTCACTAGGAAACAATCATGAGAGAAGCAGGTACCCTGCACGCCATCCATTGCCCCTGGTGTTGATTTCCTTCACCTAGTAACCATTGTAATAAAATCCCTGACTGTATTTCTGAATACAATTAGTTTAAGATACTCTACTGAGAAACACATTATAAGAATTTAGCATAGGTAAGGATAATATCCGTTTGAAAAAGAAACTGTCAGGATTACTTTCTCACTGAAAAAAAATTCAGTGTTTGATAGAGTCTTGTTCAGTTCTTCAACAAGAGGATTCAAAAGGTCTCCTACTTTTGATAGCATACTTTTCTATTTATTGCTTAAATGAATGATCTGAAATATTTACAACCAGACAGTACCTAATTTTAGGTTTTAAGTGCTTTAACAGCTCCATGAAATATGATCAGCAGCTGCAATACAGAACTATGGTGAATAAACTCCTTATAAAGGGGGGCCTGTTTTTACTGAATGTCCAGTGTTCTTGCATTTACCTAATAGAAAAAAAAGATAATGAAAAACCATAATAAATACTTACATTGTTAAATTACTTAACACGTCACTAAGTCTAGAAAGGGATTATCTCCCCTCTTTTTGAATTCTGAGTAAAAAGTGTGAGGTTTCACTGAGTGGAATAAGCTTAATTTTATTATCTAAAGGTTAGGGTGTGAATTTTCCAAAACCCTATATTTTTGTATCAATAATTTTTGGTTTTCTAGCATTCTACCTTTCTAAAAGATATGGATAATTTAGCTCCAATGTGTAAAATAAAATAATGAACTATCAGGCCACATAAATATATTTTTAGATACAACATCAGTCATTTAGCACTTGCAGCAGAGACTGAAAACATGAAATGGGATACTCTATTTCCCATGGCTATGAAAAATTTATTTACACCCCAAATCACAATATAAATAAAAAGAAACGCTTAGAAATGGAGAGCCTGCTTTTCTTTTTTTTTTTTTGACCCAGAGAGATTTTTAATAAAAGAAAAAACAAATTATAGCAAAATGACAAGTCACTCATCTGCCAGTCTCCTCCTGAGGAAAAAAAAAAATTGTGCAAAGAAAAGTTTTTCATCCAGCTTCTAGAAATCCTCCAGAATCCAACTTTTCTATTATTTAGTAACTGTTATTTTTATGAATCTTATTGTACAAATCTTACAATTTCTAAATGTTCAAGCTTTAACATACTACTTGACACAAATATTATTTATGAATATATATAACTATTCTAGATATGAGAAATTAAATTTCCAATATTTAGTAAGATAAAATCTAACAAAAAAATTGAGCAAGTCTTTTGGTTATAAATGTGAAGCAATCTTCAATTAAAATGACCTTAAAGTGTTGAAGCATATTTATTTTCACGCAGTGCACAAAGGAATGCAGGCTTTTGAAAATCACATTGATTTTAGACCTTCATTTAGTAGACAACAGAAGGACACACACATCTCTAATAACGGGGAAAAGGAAAAGTGCTAGGCTAACCTAATTATGTTGAAAAGCTATTATTGTCCAAGACTTTCCCGTTCTTGTACAGTTATTTCTAAAAAACAGCAAAAAAACCTGGTTAACTCTGAATGACCTGCAGCCTTTAATCAGGTGGAACAAACTCTTTCTACGGTTCATAATAACAATAAAAATGTGTGTAGTTGTATCTGCGTTCGGTATTGTTGCCATAAAACTGAGATTCTGGCAGTGTAGTTCCACACCAAACAGTTTGTCTCTTGTTACTACTGCTTTTTATTTCCTGGGTAATGTTATTTTTAAAAATACACAAACGTTTGAATGCAGTCTCTTACAACACACCCTACTAGGAGTTGAACATTTTGTTTTGGGGTTCTCTTCCAGCTCCTACCCTGGTTGTTCTGGTTCTTCAGGTGTAAGCACGACACATTTTAAAAGTCAAAAAAAAAAAAAAAAAACAATTAAAAGAAAATGTCTTTGTTCAAAACAAAGCTGCACCCGGGAAAGATTATCCAGGACAAAACTTATTCCAAGGATCTCTTAAAAATAAAAACACAAAAATCAGATCAATAAGCAAACAAACAAACAAAAAACACCGTCAACTTTCAATGCTGTCATTCACCTACGTGGAAATGAAACTTCAGAAGCTGTGGCTGCAGCCCGGGGTGGCTGCGCGCTGCTACACCTCCCACCCGAGCCCCGCCGGAACCCGCATGAAACTGACAAGCGCCCGAGGGTGCAAAACAGCGGCCGCCACTGCGAACAGGAACAAAATGCCATAATCGAGAAGATATATTTCGCTCCAACAATTACGTTGATCCCAGGGTGCCAAGCCAAAAGGGGTAAGGGAGAAAGAAAACTGTTAAGTATGAGCTCTTAATGTGAAACCTAACCTGCGGGTCCTCTGAGGTATCAGATTTTGGAAGTGTCTGTAATGACAGCCAGGAAAGCAAATTAATGGCCAACAGCCCACTGGGTTTGAACATCAGACTCCAGTTACCTCCTCACAGATCAAGTACACAACACGCACGCACACGAAGGTGCTCCACGTGGAACTGCTCGGAAACCAAAACACAAGCCCGGGAGCGACGCTGCTCGCTGGCAGAAGGGCTAGAAGGACCTGCGTCTTCCTAGCTGCCCTTGGGCTCGGATTCCTCAATGACAGGCGCACCCGGCCGGGCAGCGACAGGAAAAGGCTCCAGGAACCAGGGAAAGAGCAGGATCCCCAAACAGCACCTTCCAGGCGCACTGTCACCCCGAGCCAGCGCAAACCCTATTTGCCATCTCCAGACGCGCAATGCGGACGGGGTGAAGGCAAAGGAAGACACTGCCAGCCCAACTAGAGAAGAGAGGACAAATATTCAGCTGTGCTCTCCGGTTCCCCCAGATGCTCAACCACCAGGCTTGGTCCACACATTCCCTCCTGGGCCCGGAGCAATTGCAATCTTGCATACAAAGAAAGGGACTGGAGGGTGGGGACGATCTTTAAAACGCCACCTAAAGAAAGTTTGGGTTGCTGCGTGGCACAGAATAAAACAAACGCACACATTGTCTACTTCCAATCTCACTTCACCATTCAAAGAAGAAAATAATAATAATAATAATAATAATAATAATAATAATAATAATAATTGTTTCAAGCCCCACAGCGTCTCCTGACCCCAGACTCCAAACCCAGCGGGCTTTGAAAGGCAAGAAAACCTGCTCTCCCAGGCAGGTCCCTTCGCTGGGCGAAGTTAGAATACCTCCAAGGCATCCGCGTCCCGAGCCAATGAACGCGACTCCTCTGACGAGGCGCCTCTGATTTCATGGACGCTGGCAAACGGTGGGAGACGTTCGGTTCACCCCACATAAAAATGACTCAAGTAGGATCGCCGCAGTTTAAAGCCGGGTCAGCGGCCGAATGTACACACTCCCCGGCAGCCAGACAACCCAGGCGCCTGGAGCCCTCCGGGGACTCCCGGTCAGCATCCTTGTGCCTGGGCCACCTACGGGGTTATCACCAAGTACTAAGCCACAGGGGACGAATTTAGGGGAAACCCTGGTGCGCGCGCCCCTGCAAGGCGGGGGTGGGGTGCGGGTGGGAGCCGCACAAACCCCTTTCCGCGCCCCCGGTGCTGTGGCCCGATAGAGACTGACTCGCATCTAGGAGCCCTTGGAAGAATCGAGGCGTCTTCCCGAGCAGAGCACACCGATGCATTTCTAGAGGTCTGGGCACCTGGGAACCGGAGGGCCCGTCCTCGCCTCCCTTCTTCCCAGGACTCCAAAGTCCCATAGGGTTCCGGATCCCCAGCACAATCGCGCGCACTTTTTTTTTTTTTAAGGGGAGCGCTGAGGGGTTCCTTTAACTCCAGACTCCCGCGTGCTCCCCGGCCAGGGTGGGTGGAAGGGGGCCACTCACCTCCCGTCTCCCGGGCCGCCTCGGGATCCCCAAGTTCAAGTGTCCGTCCGAGCCGCAGATCTACGCACGGGTTCTTAGATGTTTATTCTCGCTCCTTCCAATGTCTAAGTTTCCCCTTCGCGCTGTGTCTCTGGTGGAAACAGGACATCCCCCTTGGTCACCCCACACACACAAACGGCGTACACAAACGGGGGAGCTCGGGGCGGGGGGAGCAGCCGGCTGCGAGGGGGAGGAGAAGAGGAGCCCAAAAGTCTGCCCTGGCGACGGGGAGAAAAGTAGAAGAAAAGGCAAAGAGCGCGCGCCCCGCCGCGGTCCGCGCTCCCCAGCGTTTCTGACGCTGCTTCCCCCTGCGAGGCCGCGGCCACTTCACGTGGACGCGATGGAAGTTTTGCGCGGAAGCCGGCAGCGGCCGGAGCGTGCGCCCCGCGGCGGGCAGCCTGGCACTTGCGCGCGGGGTGGGGGGAGCACGTCGCCGCCGGCGACTTTGGGCTCCGGTGGCCGCGGGCGCGCGGGGGGCGGGGGCGAGCGCGGGACCGGTTCTTTTTTTATTGGACCTTGGGAGAACGCTTGTTGTCATCGTTTGCTGTCTCGCGTGGGGACGGCCCGGGGCCTTGGGGCCCTGGGGCCCTGGGTGTCCCCGGTGGCGCCGCCGTAATCTCTGCGCCGCCCCCACCCCGCCCCCACCCGGCCTGGCGGACCGCGGCGGCCCGGGGCTGAGGGGGAGGGACCCGCCGCCGCCTCGCTCCCCTCCCCGCGAGAAGGAGCCACTGTCTGTCCCCACCTGCTGCTATGGGGCAGCGCCGGACTTGCCTGCAACTCGGCCGCTACCGGGTTCCGGAGTGCAGGCCACTGTGGGCCCCCTGCCGGACTCATTGTCACTTACCCCAAGGGAGGAGACGGAAGGGACTTCGCCTACTTGCAACAAGGCAAAATAAAAGCCAACCCTCACCGGACTAAGGAGCTCTCGCGAACGGGAGGAAATACCCTTTTCCGTGAAGATGTGGGCTCTGAAGCTTTAAGCAGCCTGCAGTTCCGCTGGGCTGGGAAGGGCCTGGGCCCCTTCCAGCGCTGGGTGCAGGTACAGGCATCCCTCCCAGATGCCCAAAGGTCAGGCAGCGATTCCTGACTCCCAAGGCAGCGTCACAGCTTCCCCAGGCACATTGCTGAAGTGACATTTCCAGCCAAGCCTCCTGCGTCTACATTATGTTTCTGTAAAGCACTTTATATTCTAGATGCACGCATAGGAATGTCGCACCCAGGAGCCAGGCAAAGGATAGCCCTATGACTCATATCCATTGGTCACCTTTTCCTAAATCTATTGTCTGTGATAGCAGCATCTTTTCGTTACACCAATAATGTCTTTTCACTGATAGATAATTTACTGTCAGTCACTGTATTGATCACTTATGGCAGATAGGAGTTAATTTTCACGAGAAATCTACTGTGGCCTGAAACCAAAGTCTAAAGAAACTTGAGTGCCTTTCCTAAAGGGAAATCCAGAGAGCTACAACCAAAGAGCCCACGATTCAGTGAGCAGCACCCTTCATGGCCTTGGGTGTGGTCTTGGAGATAGCAAATTAATCATCAGAAATTATCCCCATTCAAAGAAAACTATTTTATCAGTTAAATGATGTGCCTCCCCCAAAAGAACTGAGAAGAAAGATTCCATCATCTCTTTCAGGTTGGCCATAAGCAAGGCAGCACTATGGCTATCAGGTTCGAAAGGAAAACAGGATACAAATGCTTGTAGTTTCAATTTAGTTGTTAATGAGTAAGGCATTATCTGCAATTAAAAGGGAATGGAAAAATAGGGTTGTGAATTAAACTGATAAGGTACTCTCCCTGGCCTCATACCTTACTGAGTGTTCCTCTCTGCAGATTTAGGGTTCTGAAGGTAGGAAATGTTCTGGTGGTGGGTTTGAAGCAAGTGGGATTTGGAGTATGGTTAAGAACACATTCTGGCCTAAAGAGAAATGCTGGCTAATGTACAGCTAAGCAAAAATACTGAGGAGCAGGTTCGCTTAATTTCTCTACTTTAACCCAGTGAGAAACTAAAGTTTAAGAATGTTTAGCAGCTTCTCATTAAACAGAAAACCTGAGATTCAAACCAGCCTGGAAGTAACACCAAAGTTCTACTCACAGCCTGTTTGATACTATTAGGAGTAATAGCAGTCACGGCAATCGTGACTTTAATAGAGCATATATGTTATAAATCAAATGCATAATTAAAATGTGAATCATGCAGTGTGCTGTGTGGCTCTAGCAAATATCATAATGAATTAAGACAATGCTCAAGTTAACAGTCTCTTCAAAAGTCCACAATTTTTAATCTTGTTTTAGTGTAAAACGTTATATATGAGATTTACCTCTAAATAAACACATGGAGGAGCATAATCTGCATAAAATGAGAGTTGGTACTTTAACGCAACATCTTTAACACAGTTTCTAGTTAACTGTGTTAAGTCTCATTGCTTCCTCCTAGAATCAGATTTTCAACCTAGTTCAGGGTCACTTTGTTCCCACATAGTTTGTATACAGCTACTTAAAAGTGCATTTACAGAATAGCCAAATAAATTCAGAATTATGTTCAGAATTCAACCTCATTACTACCAACTAAGGATGGTCCTAAATCCACATAGATTATATTGATACCATTAGAAGTAAAATAAAATACCATATTTTCAGTCTATATTTAAAATAAGAAGTTGAAATTAGGAATCAGAATTTTAAGGTTATCTAGGCAAAAGTATTTTGTATTTAAAAAAGCATTATTTCTGGCATTTCTAGTGAATACCACTTTTACAATTACTGCCATATCACCTATAATAGCATTATATATATTTTAATCTTGTATTTAATGAACTTAGCTGATAAAGACTTTTTATCATTATAAATGGAAACCCCATATAATCTACTGTTAATAAAAAATAGCCTTGTAAATGAATGTACATTGTGAAATAGCAGTTATTTCTCCTGGCACAAACTAGTTTATAAAACATTAAAGAGTCACATTCTAACGTGTCCCTCAGGCTTTTTCAAGATACATTTTCAATGCCTTCCTTCCACCAAAGAGAAATGCTGGGTGCAGTTTAATTTTGGAGATTACATTTTAAAATCTGTGTTTACTCAATTATTGACCTTCTTGACTAAAATGTATTTGAAATCTCTAAAGTGTCTTTTAAAAATTAACATGTGACCATTGTTTCTCTATCTTACTTGTGACAAAATGCAAATAATTCGTAAGAACAGAGTTTTATAAAGCTAATAGCTCCCCTGAAAGATTGTACCAGTTACCCATTATCTTTTGCTTTTCTTTGTTTTTTTCCTTCTTTCATTTTGTTTTCTTTTGTTTTGTTTTGTATACTGAGTGCTGAACTCTGGGCCTTCACACTGAGCTATGTCCTCGGCCCTATCTTTTTTTAAATTTTGACAGGGTCTCATTAAGTCCTTAAATTATCCAAGCTGGGCTGGAACACGCAATTCTTCTGCCTCAGCCTCCCAGAATGCTGGAAATACAGGTGTTCACCATTCTATCCCCACTCCCTTTTCTCCTTTCTTCTTCTCCTTTATCACTTTATTTTTAACCATTAAGTAAGAAACACTCTAATTCTTAACCACATTGAGAGTAATTGACCCAGTGTATTACTGCAGCAAAGTTCTACAAGGCAATGAAAGACACTGGAAAATAGAACAGTGGGAGAAACCCAAGGAGCCTGAAAGACAATGTGAGGAAATTCTGAAGCTGGCAGTCTGCCGTTACATTCTAGAAGATTCTCACCAACACTAGCAGGTCCTACATGACCCAAATCAGGCTGCACAAATAACCATAAATGGGGGGGTAGAATGTGTGACTTTATGGAAAAAAATCAGTGGAAATTTAAGGTTTGCTTAATAGCAGTTTCCTTAACTCACCCCTCTAGGGCGGGATGCCTCTGCAGTTATCATGCACTATTTGTTTATTTTTCAAATGTGCATGGCACTGTTTTGGCACTCAGTATTGTATAAGTCAAATTAAACAAACAAAGTGCTCTAGGAGTTTATAATCCAAAACATAATTTTTATTTTAATTTCATTTAAAAGCAACCTTCAGGGAAAAAATCATACAATCATTTTACTAAGAACAGATTTCTAGGCTAAAAAAGTGGAATAAGACACTACATTTACCAAAAAAGAAAACAAGAGAACTGGATGTTTGGAGAAAAAAACCCAGAGTAAATCTCTTGTGCACCCTTTGGTGTACCTTTGAACTCCAGCTGGAAGCATGCACAATTCTTTAAAAAAATATAGTCATTCAGTCGTTTCTTAGTAATTTCTAAGCCAAACCCATTGAGCTTTGGAAGAATGGGGTTCTTATGACCAGCTTCCATAGAAATAAAATTGACCATTGTTTGTTCTATCCATGACACAGTAAAAGAACAAATGAGGATTAACAGGCATCTCACATCCTATGCTACCAGTTTTCTAAAATTGATAAATAAACACACTTTCTGAGTAATGCTGTGCAGATCAATCAAGCTTAATCTGCCAGTCTGTTAAACTGAAGAAACAAAGCTTACTGGAGACCTGTTGGGTCATCGTCTTCTGCAGTGTTCTCTGAACTTTCTCATTCTTGGCACTGTGAAGAAAATGGATTGCACATTTTCTGGGAGACATCTTCATTGTATTTATTTTGGAATTCTTTCTTGAAAAATTTTCTGAAGTTAAATCCTTTTAGTACCCTATTATGCAATTCTAGTCCATCTTCCATGTTTATACCCAATCTCTATAAACAGATATCATGCCCACTTTTCACCATCTGTTAATCACATTAAACAAATGCAAGTCTTGTTAATCTTCTTGCATCTCAATCTCCTCAAATTCTCAATCATTCTTATTACTCCTCTCTGCACTATTTCAATTTTCTAGATGTTCATTCGAGTTAGAAGTACCCCACACTGAATTCCAGGTGCGGTCTCATTAGCATACTAGACTGAGTCTAACTTTATTTTAAAATTCCCTATATAGCATTATGTTTTGGCTTCACTTCAACTTCCCACAAATTCATGCTACTCTTTATACTTTAACTAGCTTACATGTAATTTTGTTTCCCTATTTTAACTTCACAAAGTGTTTCTCCTGGTGTACTATGTCAAACCTGGTTTCTCAAGCATCCATTTTTTAAAAAAGTAACCAAAATATGAGTAATACCACTTTCTTTCTCCCTTTGATGCCATTGATTTAAAATCATCTACACTTCAAAATAAGAAACATCCAGTTAATATCTTTTTATGCAGTTCTATCCTGTATCCTTGTGAGGTTTAGCTGCTTATCAAAAGTGTACACTGATTTATCGTTCAACAGTCCCTAAATATACAATTCAGTGCCTAGAAGAATGAGGAACTCAACTAATTTGGCAATTTTAAAGTGATCTATTTTGCCCTGGTAACTCCGGCACACATTTGCCATCTGAAATCTCAAAGTTAGGGAGACTTCTAAATTGCAACATTCTATTCTGAATCCATTTGAATGAAAACATAATATTATCAAAAACTGTGACACAACTTTGAAATGCCCCTTCCACTATAATGAACAGCACAAACAATTTCCTTGTACAGTGTTTCAAGTTTAAGCACATACTCTTAGCAGCCCCTAACAGGCCCTTCGATGACTGCCTTCTCATGGATTCCTTCATCCTATCACCAATCCTCAGAACTCATTGCATCTTTTTCCTCTCCTAAGTCATAGAAATTTGATTTCTGCTTCCTTTATGGAGACTCATCTCAAGACCCCAATAGTCTACTGTTCATTTATTCATCTTCATCACCGGGATGTGCAGGCAGCACTTGATATTACCGACATCAGCATTTTGCCAAAGCCCTGTTAACGATTCTGTGTTAAACCTCAGTGCTAATCAAGAGTCTACAGTGTTTTCCCTTTTCTCCCAATGACATTCAAAAATAGAGTTAAGTGTATATTATGTTGGCAATGTCTCCTCATTGAGTCTTTCTTCATTGCATTATCTTTTTACAATTACAATGGCATTCACCTCTATAGTCTCTATTTTGTCTCTAGTTCAGTGACTTAAAGACATCCATCTCTTTCCCAGAATCCTGATTGTCTTCCCCTGCAGGACCTGCAGACATCTTGAGCTGAACATGCATGAAGCTGAAAGCATTATCCTCAGCCTCATTGCCCCTTCCACCAACTCCTTTTTTTGATTTATCAGTACAACTTCCTCAAGCCTAAGTTCTTTAAACTCAACTATCACCCCTGTCTTATTTTTCTCATCCACAAAATGAAGGACAGGACAAGTGCATCCCTTATTAGCAATTTGTCCTCATCCATCACTGAATTTCTTCATCACTTTTCTTTTGCCAGGCCAGAATCTACATCCATCTTTGTTTTGTTTTGTTTTGTTTTGTTTTGTTTTGTTTTTGTTATAATTGGAATCCCCACTTCTAGGTGCTTGTCTGCCAGTTCCTTGGACACAGACGCACAATTTCGCTTTCTCTGTAGTATGGTCTGTCTCTCAGCTAAACATTCCCAATATTTTCTAAGTAAACTAAAAATGTCTTAACCAAGTAGACACAGCTGCCCAGAGTGCATGCGGCCAACCAGAACTTTGCATCTGCCTATCTCTCTAATGCACACTGCCTTGTACCCAGTAGACACGTCATAAATATTTACTGAAAAATTAGATGCTAAATGAAGGATGTCCAAATACTCCAGTTATAACCTGATTGCAAAAGAGCAGCGACTCAGTGTGATGGAGAACTTCCTCTTGTGTAATTAATTTGGTTTGGGGGAGTGCCAGCTCATGTAGCCATTTGGGCAATTTTATATACCTTTTAACCCCAAAACAGCTTTTTTTTTGGTATTACACTCCTTTATGGCATTTTTGAAATAGAGTGAAACTTAATACACATTATCCGAAATAAGGGGTTCTGTATGTGTCCTGCAATTCCAGACAAGTGATGAGCAAGTCCATGAACGGAATAATTTCTAAAGGAATCTAAAGGTTTTAAAAAAATAATAAAACCAAGGTTGATGCACATGGCTGAGTTAGGGAGCTTGAGGACAATTCCCTGCGACAGGAAACTGTACCCACAGGAGGAGGAAGTCTGGGTTAGAACAAAGGCAGGAGGGGAGGATCCAGGCTGGTTGCCTTTTAATGTTCTCTACATTTGCAGATCTGGGAGCTCAGTAAACACTTATTATCATTGCATTACACTACATGAACTGAATCCAGTTTCATGGTCCCCATTAACATGATTTCAACTTAAAGTAAACCATAGTTACCTCACCTGAAAGTAAGGCTGATCCCACAAAGTTTTACTTCCAGAAAAAACAAGATAGCGTATGAAAAATACTTTGTCATCTCCAAAGTGCTATATTCACAGCTGAGAGGAAACTCAGTGAGGCCTCCGTGCTGTTCTCAAATCTTCCTCATTCACAAAGGTGAGTAGAATTACAGCATTCCTCCAGTTAACACTCAAATAAGCATAAGGTCTAAGTAGTAAGTGCAGATCCTTCGTTTCCTCTGTAGCCAGTGAATCTATTTTAATTGTGAATGCAAAAACAAACCGCAAAATTTAATAAATAGTTTTCTCCATATTGATCCTATTGCCAAAAAGTTATTACTCATTGCCAAAGCTGAAGCTATCTAGGACACCAGTCCGAAGGAGCTCAAAGAGCTTGTGGCATTGTCTAGGTTGCACCCTGGGTTTTAGAATATCAGGTTCCTCAACCCCTCTTGTGTTCCTGACGACTCTGGTGAAGGGGCTTGCTGACAGGCCACGTGTTAGAATTTTCTTCTCCCATGAGTCCTGCTGTGAGTTTTCTCTGGCCCCCATCACCTCTGCTCCTCTGACCAACTCTTACCTTAAATCCTCTTTCATGGCTCCTATGAATATTTCTTAGCATTCTGCTTTTATCGTTCAATCCTTTATCGTACTTGAATTAAGAAGATGCCCAAAGGAACTGGGTATTTACTGTCACCCAGAAACTTTCATTGTAGTAGAAAACAGGTATTAAAATGAAAAGTGTTGAGCTTCTCATGTTCAGTCCTAGTTCAGAGCAGAGTTTGCTTCCTGCTGGCAGAGTGAAGGAGGTACTATTTCCACCTGGCCTTATATCATGAAGAATATTTATGTCTAGGAATATACTTATCTTAGTACAGCAAAAAGAGGTGCAAATGCCTCTTATTTCCTTCCCAAAACAGGATTCTCCTCTCTTCATATGCCTCTATTTGCTACTGGAACTATGTCTTCCACCTAGAGGTGGAAATGAGTCTTTCATTGCTTGGACCTCTCTATCCACATGGTTGCTAGGTCCTATAGTTTCCAGTTCTGCAATCAAGTTTGTTTTCTCCCTTTTCTGGTGCTTTGTTTTAATGTTCATTTAATCTGGTCCTTAATGTTGTTACATGGACTATTTCAATAGTCATATAATTGATTTTTCCAGTGCTAATGCTTTTCCCCACCTTTCCTGTCTGATTACTCACATCACAACCCAGTTCTGTTCATAACACTACTCTATTTTGGGAGGAGGACCTGGAGAAGGTTTTTGTCCACATTCCAGAGCATACAGTCTCTGCAACTTTCCATCATGATCTCCTTCCCTCCTAACCCCAGCCATGGTGATCTTTGGTCTTTATTATGAATGTCCTCCATAGTTTCATGTGTCTAAGGTATGGACCGCAGTGTAGCTAGTATAATGACCAGTGATAGCAGCTTGAGGGCAGGATACCTTTTATTCACCTTTGAATCTCTATGGTGTTTAATACAGAATCTTTCATGAAGTAGATAGTCCACAAAGGATTGTAAGTGAATTAATCATAACTCTTTAATTAATGTACTCAATATGTATTGAGACTCTTCTTATTGCTTGAGTCATATTACAGTATAATTTGACATATTATATGATATAGCTTTGTTATTTCATTGGTACAGTGAGAGAGAGACAGAGGCACAAAGAGAGAAGAGGAAGAAGAAAGAAGGAAGAGGAGGAGAGAGAAGAGGAGGGAAGGAGGAGGGGAGAATGGGAGATAAAAGTAGAGAGGAGGGGAGAAAGATCTCTAAGAAATTCCAATTCTAGTGAGAAGAATCATTGCAAATGTTTTATTGTTGAACAGAGAAAAGAAGGGAAGGAGGAGGGGAGAATGGGAGATAAAAGTAGATGGGAGGGGAGAAAGATCTCTAAGAAATTCCAATTCTAGTGAGAAGAATCATTGCAAATGCTATTGTTGAAAATTAGTTCATTGCCTTACATGCTGCCTTTTGTGTGAAGACAAAAAAGTCAGTATCAGAATTATAAGCTGTTTATATCTTCAAGGCACTGAAGACTGAAACACGTCGGATTTTTCTATTTGATGTACTGCTAAAATATTTGGGAGGCCCACCAACAAAAGCATACCCTTTTGTAGTCTTTTTGGCTTAGCTTTTCCCTTGCCATATTTAAGGCTCCATCTTATCTTTTTTTCCCTCACTTTGTTTTCTATTTATATTTTGTCAACATAAATCACCTATAAATAGTATTCATAGTATTTTGAATGGTTTTGTAAAAGTGTAGGGGAAAGTTCATCAAAGTGTATCCCAGGCTTGGATTTTAGGATTTATGTGAGATACACCACCAATTTTTATAAAGTAATTCTTTCCACTCTTTTTCTAATTTACTTATTCATTTTTTGCCAGCAATCTACTATGAATGCTCCAGATAATTTATTTCTTTTCTTTTTTCAATAATGGTAAAGTAATAAGTGACATAAAATAGCAATTTTTAAAAGCCTATAAAGAGATTTACTTGTAATCTGGCCAAAATTTTTCCTTCTCTGACTGCAAAACCAGCAGAGTTTGGTTGCATAGAAGTTATATACTTTGCTCATTAATTCTGGGGGCAATGGAAGTGTAACATACATCTCTTACCTCTTCTCATTAAGCTGAAGTTGTTGTACACATAATGTGGACATAGTATTGTGCCTCTAAATGGCAATTTTTAACAAGAATTCTCTAAATATAATATTATTTTTATTAAAATAGGAAAGTAATTGGGAAACAATTTAACTGGGAGCCTTTAACTTTTTCATGCTCTTTTTTGTGTTTCAGATGGATACTTGGAATTACCTTGTATTTTCTGGTTAAAATAAAAAATTTATAAGACAATTCTTTAGTATGGTTTCTTGCTATATATAATTCAAAGTATCATTACAAAGATGGGAGGAAAGATCCATTTACCTTGGTTATCAAATTTCAGGAATTAAGAAAACATGACCTACCCTCTCTACTAATACTACATTTAGAAGCTGGCTGTCAGTTCAGTGGCAAATTGTGACTAACAAATAAGAATGAACTAGAAAGTGTCATGGGTAAATAGCAATTTTAACTTTGAAAGTTAGATTGATTGCTTTCAGAGTAAATCAGAATTTGAATTTATAGTTCTAATTTTAGCATCCAAATGAAATTCAGAGATGTTTGTTTGATAACATCTACTTTTTTCCATATTAGGTAACTTTTCCCAAGTCAGTACCAATAAATTCTGAATAAATCACTATGATTCGTAAAAGACTGTCAAACTGAAAACCAAACAAAATGTACATATAGTACTCAAGCCCTTCTACCATGCAGGCTGAAAACACAATTGTAAATGGCTGGAGGTACCCACTGAGTGCAACTGAGAGTATGTCATTTATATTTTACACTTGATCTTAGCCAAAAGGCTGGGAAACAAATGTCATTTGTGTTTTGACACTGGAGCATTTTAAATATTTTTTGTTGTCATAAAAATTCATAGTCTCTGGCATGTAACTTCTAAAACAATGGTTTAAGCATAAACAATTTTTATGTTAATATTCAAGTTATTACTAAGAAACACACCAAATTTCAAGCTAATTTGGGGAACTTACATATTCTATGTGTCAACCTTCAGATAAACGTGTAGCATTAGAATAGTTTTCTTTCACAAATAGCCAATACCGCAGCCTATCAAGGCTCAAACATTTCATCAATTAAATCCACAGCAGTATCTTTATATGTTTTGTTCAATATGCAACCAATGTCTCAGCAGGGTTGTGTTTCAAAATAAATTAAAACTTACTTCAGGTCCTTTTTCATTTCATTGTAACTTTGCAGTGCATCCACATGTGGAACTGTTAGCTTCTTGTGGCCTATTCTTGGTCTAAATAACATGAGCAACTAGCTACATTAACTAGTGGCTTAATTTTACTGCCTGTTATGGAGCCCACAAACTGTACCTTGGTGCATTCTTAATCAAACATAAAAGGTAATGCTTTATTTCTTCTTCTTTATAATCCATATTTCCCTAAGATCACTTCAATTACTACTTGTGAAATCTGTTATCCTAGATTGGTATCTCTATTAAACTAACAGTGATGAATGACTTTTTAAATTAAAACTCATTAGGGATTACACAGCTTAGCACATATGAGAATTTAAAAAACTGGACATTATTTTGTGAATGACTTTATGAGGCTTTGCTCTTACTTTTAACTTTTCTATACAACCTGAAATTTGAGCTAGTCTAACCAGAGAACAACTTTCTCTACCTATGAAATTGATCCCCAAAGTTTAGTTTTCATTAATATTCTCTTTCATATGAGTTAATCTACACTTTTAAAAAACCTGCCTTTCTTACAGGCTACTCCTGTTTTATTCTTAAATGTTTCCTCATGAGTCATGACTTTATAAACCTTTATTATAAAGCTTTCAGATCTTTCTTATGAAGAAACTTATGAGCCCCAATTGTCATATAAAATGAAGAAATGACACAAAACTGTAATTGTGATTGCTTTTTGTCTGAACCTTCTAAAATCCCTTGAGATTTTTCCTATAGTATCAGTATGGTCACCAAAACCATAATCCCATTTCAGGTACAGGTGAGCCATCATTCTGGGCAAAGGGAAAAAGGCCATTTGTCTTAAGCTTCCACTGTATTTCTAAAAAAGATCAAGGATCTAGCAAACTATTCAGTGAGAGTATCACCAGCCCTTAGGCTAACTTCTTTTCTAAAAAATCTAATTAGAATAATTACTCCTTGTATTAGTCAGTTTTCCCATAACTGAAACAAAATACTCAACATCCACAGTTTAAAGGAAGAGAGGTTTATTTTAGTTCATAGTTTCAGTGGGTTCAGTTCATCACAAACCAGCTACAAAACATAAATAACATGATGAAAAAAAGGAGAGGAGGAAAGCTGCTCATGTCATGTTAGTTAGGAAGCAAATCACGAAGGGAGGAGCTGGGCACAAGAATACACCCTTAGTGACTATGTCTTTTCTCAGGCTCTGCTTCCAAATGTGATTTTTAGGGGGTACACTTTAGATTTAACCCATAATACCCTTCCAAGACTGTAACCAACAATTTAGAAATCATGATCCCAAAGCATTACCTGTGCTACTTTCTGGTAAATGTGGTTTGCAATTTATATCCTAAAATTTATCTTCATTGACTTACTCATGTACACAATTTTAAAACATTCTTTGGAATGTTCACTTGTCATTTTACAAAATGAAATAGTTAATAACATCTAAAAGGTGAGATATTTAACTGACAATTTCTACTTGTGTATCATCTTGAAAAATATTGAGTGTATCTTTTCTAATCAGTACTCTGATACTGAACTTTAAAATGCCACCTATATTATTATGTTTTCCACACAAAACTTGGTTAGTGTCTATGTCAAAAGAATATCTCCTGACTTATTATTTAAAATATGATCTTTGATAAGGAAAATATTTGGCTCCCATAGCAATTAGAAATATATGATTTTGTTCCAAAAAATATATATTTCAACATTTATTAATCTTACCAAAACTTTTGTAAGCTATATGTATTTTATTTGTTTATGTCATGTAGAAATGAGATTCACCAGTGTGCAGATTAAGAGTGTCCTCTGAAAACTTTCAAAAAACTGAAAATCATATTGAAAAACCACTCAGCGCCTTAACTGTCTTTACTGATAGATAATACACTGTGCCCAGATTCACTAAGTCCCATCCAATCTCTGTAATCAATTCTATGTTCTCTTGGTAATTTATTCTTACAGGTGAACATTGAACAAGGTGACATTGGGAAAGAATCTGGCTAATTTTTTGTTACTGCAGTTTCAAATTTAAGTTATATCCATTATTGATGCCACACAGATAATGAGAGCTAGTGAGAGAAGATAATGAGAAAGATTGTAAACTACACACAAAAAATTCCTAACCTTAGTTTTTTGTTAAAAATATATTATTTTGAATATGCTAATTCGGAAGGAAATAACCTTTTGGCTCTGAAAATTATTACTGTTTTAACATTAAATAAGTGTCAAAAAATTAATCCTCTCAGTATAGCTATAGAATCATTAACAGTACAAGTTTGCTCAGAGCCACTCTGATAGGTACTGTAAAACCCTTTAGCCGTCAGAGTCCTGGCATTGGGTAACTTTAATTGTTGGTTTCGGATGTCAGTCACCATCAGGAACACAGCTGGATACTGATAGATGTCACTTGGGAATAAGCATTCTGAATTACTTTGAAGTCAATTGGACCGACCATGAAAATTTTGTAGTTAGTTGCAGATTTCTCTTTAAGATAATTTATGTAAAGTAGTACTTAAACCAAGTGCATTAAAAGCTATCCAGAATAAGAAACCTCAAAGGAAAATTCTCAGTGGCAAAGTGTTAATCAAATAAGCCAAGAAAGCCTTTTTTTCAAGCCCATAATTTCCATGCCCTGGGTTGCTGACATTTAGATCCAATCCATTTTAACTCTTTCCATGGCGCTTTGGTGTATATTCAATTTTGAAATACTCATTTTTGGTCGTTTTGAAGATGGCACATACAAGACAAAGACAGATTGTGTTTTGCGTAGGTACAACATGGGGCACATGCTTTGCGGGTGCCTTCTGGGCCTGGCTTTATGCCTTGGAGAATGTGAGCCTCCCTACCAGATGCAAGGCCAGCATCTCCTGGTACTCTGCGTAGCTTGGTTTATACAAAGGGAGGCTTGGGGGTGACTCATTTACTCCCTAAAGGGTATAAGAGGACAAGTTTCGCTGTCAACAATTAGAATGCCTCAATTTTGTTTCCTACTGGAGGCATTCCATAAATCTGGCCTTAATTAAATATTGGTTTATAGAAGGATTTTAACACTTTTCAATTAAAATCAAAACTAGTATAATAGGAAAGTCCACAGATTATAAATCAGGGAGCATGTCAAAGTCAACATGTTAAATACTGGTTTTGGGCAACAAATTGTTACTTACAAAGTAGAGCAAAAACACACACAAAAAACACATAAATGAAGAACTGCTACGTAATATATCTACTGGTTGATTTTAATGTTTTATCAAAATCTTACTTATACCAGGCTCCCAAATTTTCTAGCCCTGCTTTAGCTTTGACTTTAGTGTGAATAACTTTGTGTTAATACCAGACTAATCACTTCACACTTTATTCTCTCCGTTTTCTCAGTCTTGGAAATCTCTACATACCACTATTCAGCACTGTCTATTTTTTTATTTGAATCATGGAGAAACTTTTGTTCCACACATTTCATATTCTGTGCTGTTACTAGATATATAAGAAGCAAAATAACTCTGGTGTGATGATTATTGCAGGAATATCAGCCACTAAGGCACATTTAAGTTTATCTCAACATCCAGTTGTGAGCCAACTGCAAAAATAAATGAATTTGAAGTTTATTTTGGAATGACAGATGCAAAGATAAATTCATAATGGACACTGTACAAATGGAGGTAATTCTGAAGGTTATCCAACCACAAAGTTAGAAGGGCAAAGTATTTTAAAGTGTGTTATGGTTAGGCTCAAGGTCATCCCCTAAAAAGCTCACATGTTCAGAGGTTAGGCTTTTAAAGGGTGATTAGATCACAGAGGCACTAACCTCATCGATGAATTCTGCTATTGCTAAGTTCACAGATGAATGTGCTGTCATAAAGTAAGGCATGGTTGTAGGAAGTAGGCCTCTAGGGATATAATCTGGAACGATAACTTCCAGTGCTGGGCCAGTTCCTTTCTCTTTATGGCTCTTTCCAACTCTTCTGCTTCTTAGGTGTCATGAGGTAAGCGCCTTTCCTGTGCCATGCCCTTCTGCTATTAGAGCCATCCAATCATAAACTCAAACCTCTGCAAGCGCGAGTCAAAATGAATCGCCCCTCTTTCAGCTGAATATACTCACATGTATACGTCTTCACTGCGTTGTGTAGCTCTTCTTAGTGACTGGTGACAAGTTTGCAGTTTGAGCATCAAATTGTGCTTTATCCCTCTAACATTTTGCCTTTGATACATGGAACAGAGGTTTTGACAGAAATACTACACACAAAATTCAGAGCCCAGGGCATAAGGAATGCTAATGCTATCATTTGTTATCACTTAACATTTTTTGTGTCCAGTTTCCTAATGGGCAGAAAAAGAGAGATTTGGCCTAGTGATTTATCTCAAAGGCCTGTTCCAGCATTAGTATCAACACTGTCACCCCACTTACCCCCTTTCAAAAGTTACTTGCTTGCCAGACAATGAATAAGCATTTAATTGTTACCTAATATGTACCTAGGTTGGATGAATTTCTTAGTGACTAAATAAATCTGGTTCTCAACAGAGGCCAGGTCTATAAATGGTAAGTAAATTAAACCAATAGCATAAGGACTGCTCTACTCAGATTTCTCCAGATTTTCTGTGAAGTGTAACTGAGGGCCAATGAGCAACTGCGTGCATGGATCTGGCTGCTAATTTAGCATCAGAGGACCTGTGCTAATCCTAGGTAATTACTTTTCAGGTCCAGTTTATCGTGAGTGTGCGAATATGGCTGCTATTCAGATGGTATCTGGTAACAACTTTCAAGTGACAGGGGAAGGCAAGATGTGAGTCACATAAGTAGGAAAAAAAATATTGGGGCAGTGTAATGAAGCCCACGGGAGTCTGCGGTGTACACCACCTGTGTAGCGTGTGTGGATGTGTGGATGTGTGTGTGCTTGTATTTCCATGAAAGTGGATGTGTGTAACCAAGACTGTGATTGCCACAAGGCTATCTAGTCATCAATAGTTGATGGGTTTGAGCTATTATGAAAACTAATTTCTTCCAGAATGTTCCACTCACAGCTCTCTAAATGATTTTGAACATCCAAGACTAAGAATGAGTTAATTGAGTTAAATGAGGATTTATCTACTTACACAGACATATTTTTGAATATGTGGTACCATAACCCTTTGAAGCTAACTTAGTGGTACTCTTAATTTTTCTTACCCAATGTCAAAGTAGACCACAGTTTATGTATGTATCACACAATGAAGATGTTTTGATAACAGATAGGGAGATAAAGTGCTTGAGTGGTTGGGAAGGATAAATCCAGAAGCATTACATGCAAGATAAGTGGGGCCAGGAAGAATCCGTGTGGGTGAGAGTATCTAGCATCCCAGAACAAAGAAGAAAAGAGAGACATAATAACAAAAAAAGATATACTTAGTCAACAGCCCATTGTATTTAGATTCTGTTTCTGGCTTATGTTCACATCTTGGGTATTTTATATAGAATATTGCTTCAGTTTCTTTTAGCTGAGTATTTACAGCATTTTATTTACCCTATACCACTTGAGAATTTGTGTAAGATAGTTTTCTTGTCAGTCTTTTCACATAAAAATGTATCAATTTATTGGTTTCTCTAAACCTAACATAGAGATACGTCACATTTCCTAGTTTCTGATTCCAACATGGCTGAAGGATGAATAGGTAAAAATGAATCACTACTAAATATTTTCAAAGTTCCACAGATATGAATTTTGTGTTAAAGATGTAGACAGTAAATTTTATGAACAGTATTATCAGCCAACTTTGTTTTGTGCCTACTCCAAGCACTATTTGGATTATTTTGAATCCTGGAAACAACTCTAAAAGGTAGTTTCTCTTTTTGTACCATTTACAGAGAAGGAAAAATTTAGGGAGGTCAAACCACTTAGTCAAGGTCATTCTACTAGATACAAAGCTCCAGAGACACAAATCCAGATTCGTGAAACTCTGGAGATGGTTCGTTACACAATACTAGAAGATGACTCACCAAGATTGGCTCACACCATTTGGGAGGGAAGAAACCAAACAGGCAAAAACCAAAATCAAAGGTAATTATTTGCTGTGGAATGTATGAATCCATGTGAAAATACATAGGCTTATGGGCTGGGCTTAAATTGAATCAGGGATAAATGGAAACTGTCACTACTCAGCCTTCAGAGCAGATGGACGGGCCACCCATTCTACAAATTGAATTAGGAGATGGTTGCCAACCTAGGAACTCATAGTAGTCCTGTGACTAAAAATTTTCAGGAAAAAAACAAAAAGGGAAATTACAGCTGACAGGGTTAGTAATTGGCATTATCATTATTCTCTGCATTGCTCTTTGCCTTTTGAAGGAGGGGCGCTAGAGGGGAAATTCCTTGGGCTGGTTGAAATGCTGTGGGCTAATTCATTCCTCTGAGTGCCTTTCACTGAGGCTGTGCTTTAGGTTACCGTGACCACCCCATGGGATAACGTTACCATAGTGGTGTGGTAGCCAAGAGGCAGATCAGTGAAGGCTGGAGTGTTTATTCCATTCTACCCTTGAGTGTTTGACTTCTCTTTTTCCCCGTTTGGTTTTGGTATTTGGCGTCAACTCAGCAGAACTGGGACTTTGCACTGGATTTTCCTGAACTCTAGGATTAAAACCTACGTACATATAAATGTGTAACTTGAATGGGCCATGTAGCTCTGGGTGTGGTATTGGGTCAGTGGTATACACGGGTAAAAGACAGGAGTCATGTTCCTGTGTTACCTAAAGTAACAATTTAGGACGGAGACCCAGTGAAATACCTGAAAATAGAAATATGATGTCTACACAACTTTCCCAGGCTTTATAGACCTTGCTTAGTATTCTGCTTCCACAATTAGAATTATTTTATTAGATATAATTATACCCATAAATCAGGCAGTAAAAAATAACAAGAGAAAAATAGAAAAATGCCTTCAATAGCCATTTGGCAAAATAAGTTATATAGAAAAACAAAAAACATATGAAAACCTGTTCAGTTTTGTTACACGCATAATGGAAATCAACCAATTAAAAACATGGTGAAATATTATTATATACATACAAAAAATCTAAAAGACAAAGCAAACAATACTGAGTGTTGGGAAAGATTTGGAAAAAGCTGCTACAAGAATTACCTATTTGAAAACTTTCTGTGAGTCTCTATTAAAGGTAGAGAACGTATGTGTATCCTATGACTCAGCAATTCCACTCCTAGGTATATATCTAAGAGAAAGGCAAAGTTACATTTGCCAAAATCCTAAACAAAATAAATAAAAACATGTAAAGAATATTAGTGACTCAAACTGGAAACCACCAATAGACAATGGAATGAATAAATAAAGTGTGGCATAGTTACACAGTGGAATACTGTGTATACAACTGCGAGCATGATTCACAAACATGCAAGAATTCAGAAGACTCTCACAAGCAAAATGTTCATGAAAGAAAATGTGATTCAATTCAAGTAAAGTACAAAAAGAGCAGTCTAGGGGTACATCACCTGGAAAAGTTAGGGAGCTGTTTTTAAGCTGGCTGATAACGGTATGGGGTACTTGAGTATTCACAGTCATTAAATTTTTCATTTGTGACTAATGTACTTTTTCTGAATGTATATTATTTTTGAATTAAAACATTTTAAAAGAAGATAAGAAAAGACTTCTTGCAACATATATTAATCTGAATATCACATCAGAGAGGTTATCATATTAGCAATCCTCTGAAAAAGACAGGGGAATGCCGATGGGATGAAAACAGGATGGGAAAGTTGTGATTAGGATGGGAAAATGGGAAAGACTCCTAAAGGATTTTGTGCACAAGAAGCTCATACTAGGTACAGAGAAGAGCAACTCTGGGTTCAGCTGCGTATAAGAGGCAGCTTGTGGGTCCCTTAAGAATCTATTTCAAGGTAGATATAAGCAGGCAATGGAAGAAGGAAAGAAGTGCTGGGGTGTAAAAGGACCTCTGGAGAATAGATTCTAAAAATAAAGCTTTATAATCTACTTCACAATTTACACATTGCTAAACCCACTTTAAAATAAAATCCATGTTATTTATGCTTTCATTAAATTGTACATAGTAATTTAGAATGGCATATCTCTCTCAGTCCTCACCTGGGTGGGGTGTTATTTATTCAGCACTTCTTTGCCAATTTTTCTTTAGAAATTCACTAGTAGAGTACTGAAAATGGAGAGAAGTAAATAGGTATTAAATCCATGCAAAACATTCATTCTGCGGGAATTCTAAACAGTATTTTTTACTGATAGGACCAGGTAGTTTTAGTCGATAGAAATTTAGCACAATGCAACATGATTCCAAGACTAAACCGAAGGCGTATAATTAGTTAACATATATAGAAGAGAATCAGTTTGAAGTAAAATAATTTTCTATGATTAAATGTATTCATTCCCATGAATACTTGTTAAATCTGTCATATGCTAGTGTTAGATACTTCTCTTCAAGCCTATGAGAGAATGAAATATAAAACAGTCCCACGTATAAATGTTCAATACTTTGGAAATTATAATTAAAATATAAACCACAAAATTTTAAATAAAAGAAATGGCCTGTACCCAAAATAGAATATGTTTTTCAGAAACCCGGATGAGTCCAAAATTATGGCTGAGACTTGAGAAATAAATAGTTTAAAACACTCTACTTAAATTTCTTTGACTGTGTTTCTAATGCCAGTGAAAATGTTTACTTCACTGTTTCTCTTTAACAGCATTACTGCACAAGTATTGAGCATCTGTGATGAAACCTGAATGTTGCCTATTTATGTCTATTTCTACAGCAAGAATATGCAGAAGAGAAATCACTTGTTTTCATATCACTTTTTCTGGGACCTGTTACTCCTTGGATGGTAGCAATGACCTCAGTTTCCACAGCAGTTTTGAATCTCAGTAGATTCCTTTATTTTTTTTCTTTTTCTTTCGTACCCCTGCACCCCCAGAGGGCCTCCAACCAACACCTGCAGAGTCAAGTTAACTGGACTCTTTCCTCTTTGTGCAATTGGCTTCTCTCGGCACCAAATTTTGCTTTTGAATTTCAACAAAAATGCCAGTCTCCATGAAGTTTTGATACTGTAAGTCTTTTTTTCCTCCTTCCTATGGACAGTTTGAGAAAATCTGCCATTTTCAGTATCACTATGGCTCAGTCACATATTTAAAAATCACTGTTCCTCAAAAGTTAGTCCTCACATATTCTAATAGGAAAAAAATCATAACTGTTTAAGTGTTACAAACTAAACACAGATATTGTAAAATATGCCCAAGATTAAATTGAAACATTGATAATTAAAGGAAAATTTAAATTATAATTACTATAAAGGAACAAAATTAAAACAATCAAGAATTATGTTAGAGGCCATATTTACAAATTCAAATAATATAGAATGCAACATGTAAAAAGCACTACATCATTCAAGAAATATTCTTAATAGCCCATGCTTTTAATCCCAGCCTTATGGGGAGTCTGTGGATATTCCTGAGCATGAGTTACCTCATTGGAAAGATGGTGCTAATCATAAGTGTATATTTTCTCCTTAGGTACATCACAGGCTTCTTGATTATTAGGAACATTAAATAGTATTTCAGCACTGAGAGACCATTACAAATAGCAAAGTCATCATCAACAACCAAAACAAAAAAAGTCCCATAAAAAGTCACACTTAAATGGAACGCGAAGAGGAGCTTGCTCACAACGTGAGAGGCCAAACAATACAGGACATCACCTTTCTTACCCTAAACTGGGAACATACACTTTCAAACAGCTCAGATTTTCCATTGTGCTAAGCATAGTACACGTTAGCAAATTATTTTGAAAGCAACATGAATATAGATGCTGGCATTACAAAAAAATATTGCTCAGTAGGCAGATTCACAAGTACAGATACTGTAAATAATGAGGAACAATTGTATGGCACAATTGAGAAATGAAAGCAAATTTTGTTCATTCATCTACAATTCAAAATCCAATATTTACATTAATGTGAGCAAAGGTAGGACTGGGAATAAGTAATCAAGGCATACTATTGAAGTCAGTCCTTTTTCTAATAATAGAGAGGCACCATTATTAAAGTGTGCCATCACTATTCTTGGAAGAATACCATTAAATTTGCATTTTTTAAAGTAACACTGTCATGTACAATAGAAAATATCCCTAAAATGGTACCTTGAATGTTGTGCATACTCAACATTTACAGAATAACTTCAGTATTGTACGAATAGGAGTAGTGCAGAAACTACTCCTGTTGGAGACGCAGGCAGAAAGATTTTAAAGATGATGTTGCTATTTCATAATCTACTGTAGATTGTGACCAGGGAAATTTCTGCTAAAAACTATTAAACCAATTATTCTTTTCAGCAAGGCTGTAGAATGCAACATACAAAATAGTTGTATTTCTATAAAATAATGAAAGTGAAATTCAGGAAATAATCTCATTTATAATTGAAATAATACTAGGACAATTTTAACAAGAGAAGCACAAAATTAATACTCAGAAAACTATAAAACTGTTGAAATGAATGGAGGTCTA
Source organism: Dolichotis patagonum (assembly GCA_004027295.1). Lineage (NCBI taxonomy): Eukaryota > Metazoa > Chordata > Mammalia > Rodentia > Caviidae > Dolichotis > Dolichotis patagonum. Next base: position 65,925 of record PVJX010001737.1, read on the forward strand.
AATAAATGAAAAGACATTCATATTGATTGATTGAAAGACAATATGGCTAATATAGCACTACTCTTCAAAGTGATCTAAAGATTCAATATAATCTCCACAAAATATCAGATTTGTTTTAGAAACTAACAGGTTGATGTTAAAATTCATATGAAATTCAGCTTACCCGTAATTGGCAATATAATCTTGAAAAATCAGACGTGGAAGACTTATATATCTTGATTTGAAAGCTTACAAAGCTACAGTAATCAAGACACTAGGGTTCTTTCATTTTTTTAAAATTTCTTTTGTTTTCTTAACCTCTTCCCTTCCTTCATCTGTACATCCCCTTCTCTCATTTTCACTGTTACTTTTATCTTAGTTCAAGTTTGTGACATACGATGATTGCATTCATTAGAATAAAAAGGATCAAAATATGTTAAGTACGTATACATGCTCCCTAAGATGAATGTAAACATCATGTACAATAAACATGTACTAATTTATAAAAAGGTAACAGGGGACCAGCATTTGCACAGCCATAAAAACTCGATACAACCAAAGTAAATGTTACAAGTCAAGCCATTGATTTCTACAATTAGTATGCACTGATAATTAAATAGTAATAAAAAGTCCAATGGAAGAGAATCTGGAATCCAAAAAAAAAAAAAACTTTATACGTTTATGGTGAGCTGATTTTCAATAAGGATGCCAAGACTTTTCAATCAGGTAAAGAATCTTTTCAAACAATGCTACTGCAACAACTAAATTTCTCATGTAAAAGAATGAAGTTGCACCCTTAACTCAAACCATATATAAAAATTAACTCAAAATAGAAGACAAATCTAAATATAAAAAGTAAAAGTGTAGAAAAAAACATTTTATGACAGTGCATTTATTTATGGTTTCTTATATAAGCTGAGTATTATTTATCCATATGCTTGAGAACAGAAATAGTTTAGATTTTTATTTTGTTGCATTCTGGAGTATTTAAAAACACACAACGAGATATCTAAGGAATGGGACCTAAGTCTAAGCACAAAATTCAACTGATGATTGTTTTTCCTGAGGATATTTTTATAATTTTTTAATGTACTTGCACTTTGACTACAACTCTCCATGTGTTATCAGGTAAGGAATTTTCCACTTGTTCATGGCTCAAAAAATTTCAGATTAAGAGAAGTTTAGATTTTCAAGTTATGGATGCTCAACTTGTGTATGACTGTTAACAGGTATGAATTTTTGGGAGAATTACTGAAAATGCTTTGGAATTAGGTAGTGGGAGTGCTGACATATCTTGATAAAAAAAAAACAAAAACTACCAAATTATAAATTTTAAAAGGTTAGTTTTATGATGTATAAGTTTTATTTCAAAAATTAAAAAAAAAAATTCCATAGGATTCCCAATTCTGACCATCATACGATACTTGCTAAGGTAATTGTCTTCTCAGCGTTAATCACTATCAACATGGATAAAAATTGCGATGGGAACTTTGGAGGCTTTAGGCGACAGGTGGTGAAGAACCGTCACTGTGGAGAAAGGGGAAAGCATAAGGTGAGCCTTACTTTTGCCATGGCATTTTTATGAACTTGAGTATATAAAGATAGAGGCCAAATAGATTAAAATGATCTTGCGTAGCTTAGAAGGCCGCTATCTGATTTCAGAAGCATTACAGGGATGACATTTGAGAGGTAGGTTGTCAGTGCTGAGGAAGTTACTCAGAGGGGTGGAATAAGCCCGCACACGTAAGTATGCCTGGCCCATCCTTTCCTTAGGCCTTGCGTGGAACAAGGCTTTGTAAGGCCTAGAAGTGCTCCCGTGATGTAGAGAACTGAATGAAGATTTCAGAGTTTTCCCGACTTGGGAGGATGAGAGGGAAGAAGACAGAGGAAACACAGATGAATTAGATAAACTGCATACAAAATAGATAAACTGGATAGCAGAATGGCCACAACCACAACGAACTAATTTTTCAAGTGATCCACCCCCACAAAAAACTAATTTTTCAAGTGATCCACCCCCACAAAATATCTCTTAAGTAATGACTTAAGGCTATCCACAATGTCAACCTATAAAGAGTTATGGAAAATCAAAACAGAAATGATGAATTCCTAAAAGGTGACCTACCAAGAAGACTCATTGACTGGAGACCCCTATAGTACCGCGAGAATAGTAAGAAAGGTCAAGTCTAAGCATTTGTTGCAATTAAGCTTGGCAGATTTGGTTTCTCATTAGTGCAATGGGTCAGAAGAAGAAGAGGAACAGTCAGAAGGGGAAGAGATTTGTCATAGTTCTATACCTAATAAATTCGTCCAGAAATATATTTTTGCAGTAATGAGCCCATTAGCTCATTCACATATATGAGATCCTTGGTTTACAGTCAAACTAGTTAGTTACCAGAAGCACCACTCATTTTAACAGAAGGAAGCAATGTCTGCAAAAGTCTGCCAGCCAAACTTTCGCGGTTCATACCTCGCCCTTTGTGTGCTTTTTGAGTAAAGCATGCATTTGTCAATTGCAATCATTTATTCATCTACTGGTTAAGCAAAAAAGGCCAGTTGGAAATGAGGTAAGAAAAAAACATGAGCCCGGTCTTACCACATTAACAAGCGATTTTAAAAACTGTTTTAACCTTGCAGTGCGTGGGTAGTCATCATCATGTGCACCAGTAATTCAAGCTAGATACTTGTTCTTTTGCCAAATAATGTCACTCTAAATGTGTGGGAATATCAGTATCACAGTGAAATTTAGGACCTAAATTCTGACAAGGTGTGACCACATGCCTGGTAATGAAATTTCATCTGTTCCTTTAAAATTTCTCTTCTAAAGATGCTTTATTTGAGGAGAAATAAAACCCACTTAAGTTTAAAATATCCATTCAGGACAGCTATGAAAAAATAAACTGCACAGAAAAAATTCTAGCTCTAAGTATATATAGATTTGCTATTCACTGTAACTCCTTGGTAATGTTTTCTAAGAGACTAAATTTTTTAATTCATTATATATGAGAAAGCAAATTTTCTCTGTATTGTATATTAGGTTAAACCATTTAAAATAAATACTGGAGAGCTAAATCCATCACAATATGCCTCCATTTAACCTTTTCCTGCAGCTAATGTTCATTTTTTAAAGGTCTGGCTAAGAGCCCAAAGAGGATCATGTATCACTGAAAAAAAAAAAAAAGCAAAAAAACTCAGATCCCTGGAAAACATTATAGAGACATTCCAGGATATTTAATTCTCTTAAAAATGATATTTGTCAGATTTCTAGCCATCTATGGGACTGTGCACTCTGTGAATATACTACCAATTTAAAAGGCTGATAATACATCTTACTGGCTTTCCAATAAGATTTCTAGTTAAGGATCTCTGTAAAATATTTTCCTGCACATAAGCCACTAGTCATCAACCATGTCGCACTATTTTCAATTTGAATAATTAAGTTCTAAGTTGATTATATTTAATAAATGACCAAGATATATAAATTGTTAACCATATATTTCAGGCATATTTAAATCAAGCTATATAACACAAAGCAATTTAAGGTACAGGATTTATGCTGGCAGTATATACATGAATCTATTAACAACTTCTGTATGTATTACAAATATGTAACTTTTAACCCAGGCTCATTCAGAATGGATATCAGTTGCATGCATGTATTTAAAAACTCTGAAGAGACTGTTTAAGTGAAGCAATATAAATGTCAATCTGTGCTCTCTTCTGTTTATAATATACAGAATACATATATAATAAATATATTATTTATACAGATATTGTATGCAGTAAGCATGCATAATATATATTGCTATATACAATGTAATTATTACACATAAAATAAAATTTACCATTTAAAATTCACTGCTTTAAAATCACATGCAACAACATGGATGAACCTTGAGTTCATGAAATTAAATGGGCAACTGTTTGGGCTGATGGAAATCTCTAGAAATGGATGGTGATAGTTGTATAATAATGTGAATGTATTCATTAAGGCTAATTTCTGTGCCTGATCTGAAAGGGACATTCACATCTTTGGGCAAACATCATCACTGTTCATTTTTAGAATTTTTTCCATCTGACCAGACTGACACAACTTAACATAATTCCCTCAAATAATTGCCTCAGTGTTGCTATGTGTTATTGCATGTGCCAGATTTTCCTTCTTTTGAGGCTGGATGAGATTCTGAGAATTATATGTATTATATATATGTATTATATTTGGCTTATCTGTTCATTCATCACTGACTGCTGCATTGCTTTTACGTATTGTAAATGGTGCTACCATGCTCATGGATGTGTCTGTTTGAGATCCTACCCTCAATTCTCCTGGATTCATACTCAAAACTGAAATTGCTGAATTCTTTGTCATATATTTTTCAATCTTCTCGAATCTACCTTGGTATTATTTCATGATTTAAAGGTGGTTGTTGCTGTTTTGAAAAAAGCCAGTAGCACCATTTCCCCTTTTAGTTTTCAGATTAAACACCTTTTGTCTTCATGTCTTCCCACCTTCAAAGTGTTGATAAGATTCTTATGAAAGGATGAAATCAGACTTCTTAAAATGTCTACCATTATTCATCTATTTACAAATTCTGAATATTCAGATTTTATAGAGAGACTTAAATGTTAGCTTTTGAGTAATACAAGTTGAAAGAAACTTGGAAAAAGCAGTGCTGTGCACTCCCTCGGCCTTCAGGTAGAACTTCATCTTAACGCAACGTTCTTCCATTGTGCGTATCTGGAAGACAAAATTTCAAAGCTTTCCTCATCGATCTCTTCCTATGTCCAACTGTGGCCAGAGAAGCTTCTTCCTTTTAATTGAAATTAACTCTACCATGCTCTTCCTCCTTGGTCAGCCTTCTATTTTTCCCTTCTTGAAGCCCACATGGTTCCTTATGTGTACACATTGATACTTTAAAACGCATCATCTTGGAAGATTTTCTGGACCTACAATTTCTGAAAATGGAAGGAAAGTTTCCCTTCCTCTTTTTTGTTTTTGGTGAGGACTCAATGCAAAAGTTTAATAGACGATGCTCAGCTCTGTCTAAGGGACATGTTAATTTCCCAATAAATCACCAATGAAAATAAAATGTGATGGGGGATGAGAAACAGTTGCTTTATATCTGTATGTTAAAATTTTCTACATGTAAAGTCATTATTTTTTACTTGGCTGAACTTTATTTTTGTTACCTTTTCTAATAAACCTTATGTTCTTACATTTTGCTCATCCTAAGGCCTCTTCCATCAATCCTCACTAAATTATTCTTATATACTTCTGTTTAGCTCTAAGCTTGATATGATTTCCAAGTATGGAAATGAAAAGTAACAAACACAGTTGAAGATGGAAAGAGGAGAGATTCTCATGTAATTTTCTCTTTCATTTTTCTGATACACATTCTATAATACTCTGTTGACACAGTATTAAGTGCTTCTTATCCCTATTGGGTTATAATTCACCCTATTGGGTGAATTATCTCTCAACTCCCCTCATATGCACACTAGTCTATAGATTCTTGAGGATATTGATTATATGTTGTAAACACAGTAAATACAATTGTTCTATTCTTCTCAGAAATAAGTCATATTTGTTGACACATATTTTATCTGTTCTATTACTTCCAACCTATACTTATCTTTGATTTTTCAATGGCTATAGCATGATTAAGCCAAGTGCTCTAGGCTCGGTGAAGAGCATTCTTTAAAAGTTTATGGTCTTATATCTGTATATAGGACAACTCATTTTTAAAACTAGTATATATGTGTATAGTGCATATCATTGTCTAATCTCACATATTTGTTACTTTTGTGATAAATTGGATAATAATTGATTAAGATAGGCTAAACTGGTTTCATGTGAGAATTTGATTATACTGGAAGATAAGGTTTCTTTCTCATCTCTTTATGGGACACATATGTTTGCTGGTAATCTGCTTCATTTGAGAGCAAAATGCTATTACATTAGAGTCAGAGGGAACATATAGGACAAATTTGCTCTTCATGAAGAGCAACACAAGTTAATTCGAAATCAAATACATTGATTACCAAAACCCTAATACTATCTGACAGAGCTTTAATTTTACCATTGTTGTATACTGAACACAAGTTTAAAATTTCATTGGATATGTTTTTTTCTTTAAAATTCAAAAAGTATTCCAAGAAGGTATATGGAAATTGTCAACTGTCTCCCTTTAACTATTTGTGTAGATTCATGAGTTAAATGAGCTCTGTTGTGTTTTATGTTGTTTACAACCAGCCAGAGGCCACCAATGTCCCTTGACTAATAGATATTTAGAGTCATGAAGAACCTAAAGTGTCACTGAGTAGGAGCTTGATAATGTGAGAGTTTGAGAAGATTGTTTCTAATCAAGTTTTAGAATAATTGATAGAAGGGAAGGAAAGGTAGGATGGTTTAAGTGCAAATGCTGTGAGATCATCTTTTTCTGAGCATACATCTTCTAAATATTAACATGCATCATGAGAATAAAACAGATATGCTAAGAGGTCACACAGTGGGAATGAGTTTTTCCTTCAAGGAACAGAAAGATGACATGGTATAACACGGGAGCAGAGGTACAAGCTTGGGCCAGTTTCAATGATGAGTTAATAGTTCCACTGAAATGTTATCTATCTACTGCAACTACAAACTTTTAAGCATTAATCTATCCAGGAGAGATTTCTGCTGATAAAACTGATACAAATTTATTTTCTATGGGTCATGAATGCGGGGAAGGTGGGGTGTGTGTGTGTATGTGTTGGAACATCACTGTTGCTTAATAGCATGGAGTAAAACTCTTTTAGAACTCTCATTTTCCCTTGTAAGATTGGCAAAAAAAACAAAAAAACAAAAAAAAACGAGTAAGACCTAAATAGAGATGCTACCTTAGTGGGTTCCTTATAAGTGCATTGAAAATGTAGAGCTAAGTTTGGGTTTGGTTAGAGGAAGAATTGTCATGCAAAGGATAAAAGAGCATCTAGTCTATCCTGAGCTCCAACATAAAAAAGAGATATCTTCAACAGTCAGAATTGTAAACTGCCCTAGTCTCGCCAATCTTTCCATAAAATCAACAAGAATGAAAAATATTTTTGTGTGATTTCCTCTTTTGAGAGAAACATAAAAAAGGGCTGCATTCTATGTTTGAGTCGATGCAGAGCCGAGAGGATGAAACTGATAATATTAAGACTCAAAATCCTGTGAAATCTGAAACTTCAAACCAGAAGAGACCATGAGAATATAAGTCCCCTCGGAATGCACAAAAATCTTAGGGTAAATTTTAGGTGGGTTGCTCTAGCTGTTATATAATTTATGTAAATGTTTATTTGTGCATTTATTTTCAGTGTCTCATCTATTAAAGGAAAGAGAAATAATTGGAGGGAGGTGGGAGAAAGAGAAAATTACTTCTGTCTTAGGATCTGTATGTATCCACACTCTCCAAACGCCCAAGCAACTTGGCAAGGAAGAAAACTCACTTTAGCTGTTTAATACAGAGTAGTCAAAATAATTGACAAGTAGGTTAAACTTTCCACTTCCCAACTACTTGCTTTGGCATCATATAGACAGAGCTCAAAAATAAATATCTCAAAGTAGAGCTATGTCCACTTTATTCCAAACTCTGAGAAAAAAAACCCATAAACATATTTTTTTAGTTTTATCAGCATGAATCCATGTGAATAGCTTGTCCCATTTGCTCTGGGATTCTGGAGTTTAAATGGGCCAGGGTTTTGAAGTGTTGAAAGATATTATAAAGCACTTACAAGTATTCAGCTAGTCAGACTGCTCAATTAGCTGAACATTTATAACCTCAAAATTTTGACAGAGCATGATTCATGATTCATGCAGGAACGACCCCTTGGACAACAGATGGCTTTATTGTAGGTGCATTTGAGAGAAAGCATGTAAAGCAAGAGAGTCAAAGGAAATAAAAATGGAGCATGTAGGAAATGTGAAGCTGAACTGAAGAGTATGAATTGTAGTCTCTGAAAAGAGAAATTATTAAAATAATTTAGCTGCTACTTTTTAAATGATAAGATGTTCTATTTTTACTTAAGAATAATCAAGATATCACTTATGAAACACCCCATAAACCAAAACAGACAGTAACTAATATCGTTAATTTACTATTTGAAAAATAACAAGGATTGGGCAGTAAGAACCAAAATGCCAACTAAAAATCTAAACTTACAGTATTTTAATGCCCCTCCCCCGTCCCCAGTATTCTAAAAAGGATTCTGGAGCAGTGTTGAAAAATGCTAAAGTTATATTTTAGAATAACATTTTATTACTACACTATGTCTAATTTTAATTTAAAATGTATTTTTTGATCCTAAGGAAGAAACAGAAGGTATCCTGTAAAATGAACAGATACTCCACCATGGAGCAGAGCGTGCCTTAGAACAGCTTATTTCTCCTTCCCAGGTCGGCATGGGTGAAGAAGCCACCGCCCGGGTTGAGCTGGGATCAGCTTTCGGGCCCCCGGGGCCAGAGGTGCTCTGCCTCTGGGCTCTCTGGAAAGGTGTATGGGCAGCCGCACCTCTGGAACAACTCAAGCCCTGACCCAAGTCAGCCACAGGTGCAAGCAGACCGTCCTTTCAATTCAGCCCCAACTACCTCTTCACAGCTGCCATTTACTATGAAAGGCATAGTCTTAAAGAAGTACTCTTGCTTAGCAACTTGCCTAAAATAAGTATAAAAAGATGAACAAAGAAAACCAGAAAAGAAACTAAATTAGTTTGTTCTTTTTCCCTCCTGAGTTTAATTGGTTATCACTTCAATTCTATTAATCAAAAATTGACTTTTATTGAATACTAACCCTTGATCACTTTTACAAATGGTAAATATATGCTTTAATATTCTCGTGTTTATTTGGTCCTCATTATAACCCTGTAGAACTGACAGTTACTGTTACTGTTAGCCCCGCTTTTAGATTAAGGATGAAGTTCAACAGTGATAAATTATCTAGTCAAACTGACAGTACAGATTGTGATCAATGTTCAAATTCAGGGTATGTACTGCAAAGTACATTTCATTTTCTTTCATTGTGCACCTACAACTGAAATGAATCTAGATAATCATTTTTCTAAAAAAAAATATAAGTAAACATGGAAACTTCTACCAACCTGGTAGGGACATAATATCAAACGTACAATTCTTAAGTACATAAGTTTTAGAAAGATCTTATTAAAAATTTATCGGTGCTGTTAATGGTTTTATGTACAATGTACTTTTTTTCCTGTTAGTGTTCATAATTTGAATGACCCAATGTATCAAAAAAAGAAGTCGAGATGTTAGTATCTTATATGTTCACTATTAATTCCTTAAATCATTCCCCATTTGCAAACATATACTTTTGCTCTCGTAGTTTGCAGTATGAGAAAACCCTTCCGGAGATGTGGCTATTACAAGTAAAACAAAATTTTTAAAAAGTCAGGAGCAAGAGAAACAAATCTAAATACTGTCCTAGTTTGTTTTTATCTCAGTGATTTAGTCTAGAATGAAAAAAATTCATATTCTGTGTTTGCATACATTATTTATATGCATAAGAATGAGTTAAAATTGGCTTTCTTTACAAATGTTGTCCATGAATGACATTTTAGATTAAAATGAAAAATAAATTCAGCACACATTACTACTGATAAAAAGTACAATTCATGTGCACGGCGCAGCTAATTTAGCAAGCATATCATAGCCCACAGATTACTTACAAGGACCAAGTAAGCCTTACCAAAGCTTCTGGAGAAGGAAGGTCTGCTTCTATGGGAGACATTCGTTGTCACTGTATGGATTTTTTGCTCTTCTGCTAAATGCACCATGACATTCTTGGTGAGACTAAATGTAAATTATTCCTGTCAAATATCAAAACTGTCATAATTATGATTTTAGGGGAATCACATAAATTAATTACAACTTCAAGCAGTGACACAGACTAAAATAGCAAACGCTGTTGGTGATCTAAAACTACTCACAGAGTGTCCCGACAAGTGCTTGGCCAGAAGCACAAGGAGCTTAAAAAAAGCACATAACCCTTTAGATCCAGCTGGCAATTAAGGCCTGGATAGAAATGTCAGACATAAGTATAAAAAGACTTCTCAATAGTTTACATACAATTTTCCTCTAATTAGTGAGAACTGATTTTAATTCTTTCCCCTTTTTTACTCAAACAGGACCATATGGCATCAAGTTTAGAGGGAAGCTGCTTCATTAAAGAAAGAAAGCAAGAGAGAGAAGGAAAGAGAGAGGGGGAGAAAGAGACAGAGAAAGAGAGAAAGAAAGAGAAGTCATTCTTAACAGTTAGACACTGTGATTCTTCTAGAGATGGAGGAGCAAATGTTTGTCAGTTTAGGAGTCTTTAAAGATTTGAAAGGAACTTTGCTAGAAGCAGTGCCGATGATGTAAATTAAGAAATTTTTACAAGTGTCTGCCCAACAAGGTATGAAAAGAATCAGTCAGGCATCCTGAGTTACTGATCCCTAAGTTGTAGAAGTGTCATGCTCAGCTCGACTTCTATTTGATCATTGTGTTACTCATCAAATAACTATGACTAGGTCTTTAAATATATAATAGTCAATAACAGTATTGTCAAATTATTTCAGTAAAGTAATTTTGAAAGGATTTTGAACAGAATTGACTCTGGAATATTTGCAAGTACTATTTCATTTCTAATATAAAACTGGAACTGGAGTGTCTTTGATTATATGATATTATTTGGGTATGGCTTAGTAAAGTCTTCACGAAAGTACACGCAATTCATTTTTTATTTCAAGAAATTGACAAGCATCATTATCATCATAACAAAATTTCACTTTGTTGAATTTTTCATTTTACGCCTAGATTTGAGAATATCAACATCTGGAAGAAGTGAACATTTGTGTCTGTGTAGATACATTTAACTCTTCAATACAACATTGTAGTGTGTTTAGGCTATCTAATTATGAAGAAAGACTTACATTTATTTATGCATTTATAAGCAAAATTTAAAATACCTTTCAGAGCTTGATTTATTTGGATTTATTAGTTTTAAAGTGTTACTTGAAATTTGCACAGGAGAATTTCCAAAAGAGGTAGCAAGTATGTATTTCTCTAATGGTTTTTATACTATGGTAATAATAAGAAAGAAAGCTTGACATATGAGAAAATGTAAGCATTCACACTTTTGCTTCCATTTATCCTGGATTGCTAGTTAAGACAAACTACCTGAACTTTCTTAAAATTCAAACTTATGGTTACAGGAGCTCTGCAGTCCCATCAGATTTCCACATGTGGTTTCAATTCACATAAGAAGCAATTTCACAAGCTGAATATGGGTAACTGTCCCAAGAAACCCCCCTGAATTCCCTGCATAGTTATATGAAAAAATAAACAAACAAAAATAAAACCAAACCAAACAATTGAAAACAACAACCCTCCAAAAAATGAAAACTCCAAAACAAGTCAAAAACAAAACCAAAACTCCTAAGTAGATTAAGTCAGAATTTACATGTAGAAGCTTCTGCTAAATAAAGGATTTCTTCTCATTCCAGTGGGATAGGACAAACTATTTATTTTATCCAAAAAAAACAAGCCTGCAAGAAGCTATGAGTCTGTGCAGATGTTGCAAGGGAGGGTAATGATTTTCTCTTTCTACATCCCATCTATAGATTGAGCTTTTGTAGACAAATATGAAGGCAATCTAGAAACACCTAGGCTTGCAATGTGCCAGAGGCGGCCTGGACTTAATGAGAACTATACTCAAAGATACTCACCACACCACTATCAACTTGTATGACTTCATAAAGGGACATAGCTTCTGGTTGATCCTGTGAAGACCAGGCTACTGGCTCAAGCATGTCTCAAACTCTTAGAAGAGGTTCTTGTTACCTTTCATCTTTCTGTAATCCAGTACTTCTCCACATTAGGAAATATTTCCTCCCCGTTCAGAAGCTGTCCATGAAGTAAATCTCAACTCTCCTATTCTTACCTCACAAACAACATCCGAGAATCACAGTATCATCCAGTTCTAGTCTGGGGCAATCTTATTGTCTTACAAGAAAGGCTGTAACATGCCTTTTTAAAAAATAAGGTGTATAATTTATTACAGATTCCTCCAATTTAAATCCATGCTATATGCCAGGAGAACTTTCATAAAATGGAGTATTTCCCATTTTTAAAATCTCCCTTCCATGGTGACTCCTCCTTATCTACATTGATAAAAGTGATTCCAAACATAGCAGTCTAAAAGCATCACAAAACATAACTAGACTTGCTATATCTCAAATTCTTCCTGCAGCAAGTGTGTCAGGGTGGAGATCTTTCCCCTCCAGCCATCATGACCCATTTTTTTAGGTAGACACTGAGCAGAAAGATTGCCAACCAGGACAGTAATGAGCAAAAAAGATAAAAGAAGGGAAAAGTCTCTGGTGGGGGAAAAAGAAAGCAAGATGAGGTTTCTCTCCAGTTCTGTGGATGGGGCTTTGTAGGTCCTCAAATCCAATGATGCTAAGTGAGAGATGGAGGTGAGAAGGATAAGGGAGAATGGACACATCACCCCACCCACAAAAGGACCACATTTCTGGCTTAATGTTCTGCTATTACCACCTTAAATTTGTGAATAATTTTACCTGCAAACCTGTGTCCCATTAGACTTGCTTAATGAAAAATTGTGCATGCATGTGACAGTGGAGATTTGTTCAACATGTGTGCCTCAATATATAGTTACCCCTTGCCATGCCATGAACAAGACCTATTTTGGTCACAAAACCCATAGAGTTCCGTGAGACTCCATATGAGCATGGTACAGCTACACTTGAGTAGATGGGGTGCTGGTGGCCCCAAGAAGACACAATTTCCCTTAGAATCACAACATGCTTTGAATAAAAAAAGAAGGGAATTCTGCTCAGGGAAACACAATGATAAGAGAACCCTCTCATGTCCTTTCTTACTGTGTTTCTTCCCTACATTGGCCAATCACGATGGCAAAAACAATACTAAAGAACAACAGAGAGACAGAAGGCAACCCGAAGTTCTTTCCCTTTCAGTTTTTCTTTCCCCACTGGTAAGCTGAAGGTGGAGTTTGTTGGTGAGAATGTGTGCACCCCAACAAGTGAAGCAGAAACTCTGTGCATAGGGGAGGTGGGTGGGTGTTAGTTTTGTGCAGTGTTTCCACTGTTTTAGTAAGAATGAAAAGCACAGGCACGTAAAGCTATGAAATACAAATTGTGCAGTTTTGGCGATCCCATATGTACACTGAATGCTCTTACACTGGCATTTAAAACTGACAACCATGTAAACACTGATGGAAAAATTCATGTAATGATTTAACATTTTAACTTTAGCATTAAATTGCAAATAACCACCATAGTAAGTTTATGGAGACACACTAGAGGAAGGGAAATAACTTTCTATTTTAGGAACTTTAACTCTATTTTTTTCCTGCATTTGGAAAAGGAGTTCTGCGTTTTCACTTTGCACTGGACCCCACAAATTATGCAGCCAGCCCTCCTGCTTCATTACCTCCAACTCTCAATATAGACCCCCATAGTTGGATCGAGTTTACTGCTCAATCCCTTGCCCCCAAAACTACATCGTAACTTCTTCTCTACTTTGTGATGTGGCAAGTTAGTGCTCAAGACACATGAGGCATGGACTCAATGCTCTGTTGATTGGGATATGGTGAAAACTGAGGTTGGTGGAACCAAAAGAGTAGGGAAATTTTCTCCTAATTTATCATGTTTTCAACAGTTTTTAAAGGCAATATATTCACAAGATGGTTGTTAGGACCAAGGGGAAAAATTGCCTGAGGACCCCCTGTGAAACACTCCACAAAAATATGCATGTTCAGAAAATACAGCTGCAGGGCCATGATTTGAGTGCACAGATGCCAGAATCCTAACATGGGGGCCAAGACGGAGTAAACACATTGCAGAGCACTCAAGGAAGAAATGCCAGGCTTATGCTGTGTCCCATGTTAGTGGCAGGTATAACTACAGTATTACTGGTCTCCCTGCATTGCTACTTCCCAACTATTTTCTCACAGAGAGCAACAAGAGGATAAATGGAGGATCACAGATTGGACAGAAGCTCTGAGAAGAGGATTGGGGGGCAGCTGATGCCAGCTTGACTTATACAGAATTAAAAATTGTCTTCTGCTTTGAATAGGACAGAAGAATTAGTTCATTTCCCATTTAATAGTCTGTCTTCCTGATGACTCCCAGCTCTTCAGGTTGAGTTCTTTCTGGGCACAAAATCAAGTTTCCTCATTCCTTGGTCCCTCTCCAGAGGAAATAATTAAGTCCAGTGGCTCCAATTTTACCACTTAGCATTTTGTCCAGCAAGTGGACTCCTTGGAAAGATGATAAAAGAGAAATGTTAATGGAGATATGTGGCAAAGGCAGACAGCATGCTCATCCTAAGGGGGGAGCCTGTTTTCCTGGCCACACTTAGTGGCCTGTGTCCTCCACTCTAAGTATAGAACACCAGGGCTTTCCTCACACCTGACCCCTCACACTGCCAGCTCCTGAGAGGGAATCTCTACTCCAGTTTAAGTTCTGCCTTTAGATAAAGCATCTCAGTCATTCTTTCAAAATGTGTTAATGAGGTTTTATTGCAAAATACTTTCTGCTAAGTTACCAAGTTTAATCTGAAATTTCCATCCTTATAATAATAAGTGAAAAAAATATTTTCCCTGATCACTTTTGTATTTGGGGTTTTTGCAAAAATTGTCCCAAGTTTGAAAGTCCTGTTTTCTGGTTTAAGAAGCTATGGGCAGTCAAGTACCTCATGGAAATTTATCACTCTGACTTCAAATAGAAATCATAAGCAGCTGCACACAGGAATTGCCTTATTCACGGTAAAGTGGCCTTCAAGCTACAGGGGCCGCCCCTGCCCCTGTGTCATGAAGTGACTATTTGTCACTTTTGATCACATGTGATTCGCCCCATGTTCAGCTTTCCCTTTCTGGTTAATCCATCATAAGTAGATAGAATCAGCTTTCCATGACACAAATTATATTGTGCCATTCCCTACTCAGACGCATTCCAACACAAGCCTTGAACTTCAGAAGCATCTGAATGAACACCTTAGCACAAGGCCCTTTGCAATATTTCTATTTGATATTTTCTCTCTCTGCCCATCATCATTTAAAACACAATTCCAGTACTCCAGCTAGTTTACCTAGCAATTACCCACAGTATCAGGGAACTGCATTCACTTGTTCCTTTAGCATTGGATGTTAAGCCTTCTTTTGTTACTCTTACGCTGATGGAATGAGAAGAGGTTGGTTGAATGCCAACTATTCAGCCAAATAGCATTTATGCAATTCTCATCAGAATCATCTGTGACATGAGATAAAAATGAAGATTTTCTCACACCACCTGACATCTAAACTAGAATCTTTAGAGTGGCATATGAGAAACTAAAGGTTAAGTGTGATTTACTCATGTCTATATGATAAATCCCAGAGTTATAATATTCCACATAGCTGGCATTAAAATGATAGCATTTACCTTAATAATAATATGTGTTTTATCTCGGTAATCTCTCTGAGGCCTGAATATTAATGTACTGCCAATGCCCACTGCATGCTGTATCCCACCAGGGCCATACCTTGGCTAGCTACACTAGATATAATTCTTGAGGGCTAATTACTAATGTGAAAATAAAGGGTTAACATACCTCCAAATATTCCAAAAACTGAATGATATGTGCCAGAATACTTAATTTTCCTGGAATTCAATTACCAGAATTGGTAATATTTGATCTCATAAGACTTCAGAAACATAAAGTGTTCTGGAGAGAAAAAAGTCATGCTAAGTTAGGGAATACACAAAAGCAAAGCAGGTGAAACTGTATGTATCTCCATCAAATGAAGAGTCTATCTTCATATGGAGAAGAAACAGAAAGTAGATATGGGGAGGAAAGTAAATCTCAATAAGTAGAAAATCAGAGGTTTGGGTTAGGAAATTCACTCAACAATTATTTATTACATTTGACTTGTGAAACAATATATTTCCAAGAAAGATGAAATTATTCAATGACAATAATTAACTTTAACTCAACAAATACTCTTTGGATTCCTCTCACGTATTGGTTAGTAATCCAGAAGAAGAATTTGATTCCTAGATAAAAGCAAACAAAATAAGCCCTTGCCCTCCTGCAGTTCAACAGGAAACATTAAAACGGCTCCAGGATCCTTCCCATCCTTCCTTCACTGCACTCAAGAGGGTGTGCAAGAGGGTGCCAGTCTGGGTAAGAGTCACCCAGGGCTCTCTTGCCACTATTCCTCTGAGGAATGGGGCTTGTAACCTAATTCTGGACAAGTAGATGAGAAATATTTGTCAGAGGCCAATAAAAATACAAGAAAAAAGCAAACAAATACAACCCCTCTTTATGATTGGGTAAGAAAAAAGGAAAGACATATTTCAAACACCTGGGAAGTTATCTTGGCATGCAACTAACACTGATGTTGAGAGGAAAGAGATATGGAAATAACCTGATGAGCACAGTGCCCCAGAAGTCTGCACTCTGTCTGGTCTTTATACTTACAATTTATTCCTTATTCTTTAAACGTGTGGAGTTTTACTTTCATTCAACACAGCGTAGCTGATATACATGCCTGACAATATTTACAGATTTATTTGACCCTTAACAGCCATGTTCAGGAGGAATAGTCCCTGCTAATAAAAATAGGAAAGAAAAAAAAACTGAAGGTGAGAAAAATACTGGTAAACTTTAACCAACTCCAAGTGTAGAGCCGTGTGCCAGAGACTCTGCAAATCACTTTGTGATTATCAAATGTTAAGGTTTATAACAACTCTATGAGTTGAATTTCATCATCAGCATCACTTTACAGATGAGTAACTAAAGATTCAGAAATTTAAGGCATTCATCCCAGGCGACAGTGTGGTGAAGGAGGATTAAAACTTGGAGGTTTGACCAGAAAATTCTCTGTTCTTTCCATTTCCTCTTAAACTACTTCTTTGAGACACAATGTCCTACGACTGAGGACTTATGTAGAAATAACTGTTGGAAATATGTAATATGAAAATATAAATAAGAGCACATTAGAAGAAAATGTGTGAGTCACTGTAGCTGGAATGATAGCACCATCATGGTGAAAACAGTAAGACTTCAAGAGGCAAAGCTCTGACACAGAGTAACTAAATAGTGAGAATTTCCAAAACAGATTTCAAGCGGATAGTTGAGAATTACTAGAATATTACACAACTGTTAAAAGTGAATCTTTGGTGAAGTTCAATAAAAGACATAATGATTACAAAGTACCATAAAATATATGAGAAATATTGGCTCAGCTATAAGCAAAATCAGATGCCAGGCACTTAAAAGAAATTTTTAGAACATTACGAAGAAAACTTGTCAAAGTGAAAAATAGACTAAGTTGTCATTGCACTTCTAGATGTTCAGATTCAAGACATCGGGTTGTAGGGTTGAGTATTTAGCTCAGAGGCATAAGTGCCTGCCTTGCAAGTGTGTGGTTGTGAGTTTGATCCCCAGTACCAGTAAAATAAAATAAAGTAGAAAAAAAAAAAGATATAAGGTTGTGACCTAGTTGACCAGGTTAACCTGCCTATCCATTTTCTCAGAGAAGTACTGAGAAATTCCCAAAACGTGAAAGATTGGCAGAGAAAGTTTTCTTTTATTTTCAATACAATAAATTTCTAGTTGTATGGAAAAGGTGTAAGAAAAAGTATGAGGAAATGCATTTGGTGCCTGTTGTAGCTTCCACTGAGAAGTACACATTTAATTCTTGTTTCATCATGTTGCGAGGATCGCAGAGTGAAAGTCAGCATAAAATCTTCAGAAAGGTGATGGAAATTTAATCTTCACAGTAACCCTGTGGAGTTATTTCGTGAGATTCTATCCTGTAAGAGAAAAAGGGAGGTTTATAGGGATTAAGTGGCCGCTGGCTGTCTCGCTTGAGAGGAATTAGGATTGGACTGTAGGTCTGCATGACCCCAAAGCTTTATACTTACTCGCTTTTTGCAAACCTTTCAATCAAACTTTATTTTAAATGTTTTTCCCTGAGAAAGAGATATAAAAATATGAAATATGAAAGTCTCAAAGCAATAAAATTACCGGATACTTACTCAAAGTTACACTTCCTTTAGCTCAGTCCCTACACTCTGTACAATACTTTCTAACTGGTATTTACAAATGTAGATGCTCCTCCTCTTACAGGGGAGGGGTTACGTTCTCAATAAACCCACTGTAAATTGAAAATTTCCTAAGTCAACAATGGTTGAACATGTCTGCTCTAATGAACATTTTGGCTTAGTGACATGCACTGTAGAAATCAGTTGTTCTTTCTGTGATCTTGGGCTAAAGGCAAGCTGCAGCTGACGGTTATTTCCCGGCTCTGTGGGAGAAGGTTACCGCACATTGTTAGCCCTGGAAAATACCAAGATTCAAGCCTTTGGTTCTCACCAAATATACGTTGTGTTTGCACTATCTTAAGGTTGAAAAATGAACAAGTCAAACCTTTGTAATTCAGGGACTGTCTAAACAATATTGTATGTATTTTTCAGCTTTTTTGTAAACTAACTGAGATTGAATTTGCCCTGCACCTCAAATAACCAGAAAATTAGGCAAAATCAATAAAACAATGTGTTTCAAGTATGAGACAACAGACAGCACAAATGAAAGATTCTTGATTCCTGAGAAGAGAAATAAATGAAATAAGTTTCAGTTATCCACCTACAGAAAGGTACAGAGCACAGTACAGGGAGGATGAACCCCTAAAAGAGCTTGGATCCTTCTTGAATTGAACAGAGTTGGTAGTTTGGGAGGGTCACAGCAGCTAGACCTTGAGTGGCAGAATCAGGGCAGATGGATCTGGACAGCAAGGAAACTCCAGGCATCTCCAGGGAGTGCCTTTGTGTTTGGCTGAATGTTGTGAGTATATTAGAGGAAAATACCTCAACCTAGAAAAAGAACTACTCCAAAAAATCTGGAAGTTTTCCCCCAAAGCTCACATAGAGCTTGGAATAGGTTGTGTCTTCACAAGAATTTAAAGCCCTAGCTCATAAGACATAGGCTTCTTTGAAAATATTGCTTCACTAGTGAAGGTAAATTATCCCTACATTAAAAGCAATTCTGAACCTACTTTAGCAAGTCTTAAAGGCAAATCTTATAATCAACCAATCCATATATATATATATATATATATTCCTCATATTTCATTTAAAATCATTTTAGTCTTTGCTCTCTCTGTCTCTCTCTTTCTGTCTCTCTGTCTCTCTCTGTCTCTGTCTCTCTCTCTTTCTGTGATTGGAGTGCAACCACAAAATTACATGCTTAAATCCATTTCACAAATCACTAATTATGTTTAGTATAGTTCTGAGATAATGTGCAATGAATATGTTAATACTGGGCAGTTAGCATATGTCAAATGTCATAGTGAGTCTCATATTAAAGGAGAAGTAAAATACATATTGTTCCTGCTCTAACCATAATCATAAATTTAACCCCAACTCTAACTCAACTCCAAAAAATATTTTTGATACCAGCTCTTGCATTTTCTTTTCTTTCTTTCTTTCTTTCTTTCTTTCTTTCTTTCTTTCTTTCTTTCTTTCTTTCTTCTTTCTCTTTCTTTTTCTTTCTTTCTTTTCTTTTGTTATGGCACTTTCTATCTTCTGCCTTGTACCACACAATTATTCAAAACTTTTACTTGTCTTCTGCTCCTGAATTAAATGTGAAATCCTTTTGAGCAGGAGCTGTTTTATTGCTCAGCATATGACTAATAATTACAGGGCACAGAATGAAAATCCAAAAAGGTAAAAAAAGAGCAAAACAAAAGGTAGATAATAGGAAACAGGGAGATAGATCTTTCTCAAAGAGGAAGGGGATCAAGAGATAGAGAAAAGCAGAAGGAGAGGAGGAAAAGAGGACGAAAAAAGGAATTCATATATGTTATACACATGTACTATCTCCACACAAAGTATGTAAACATTATGCACTAGAAATGTGTGCTAGTAAACAAAATGATCTGAAAAAAAATTTTAAGAATAAATTTTTAATAAAGACAAGGGCTGGGGATATAGCTCAGTGGCATAGCACCTGCTTAGCACACACGAGATACTGAGTTTGATTCTTGGTTCAAAAAAAAGGCAAGGATAGGAGAATGAGAAGAAGCCTATGAGTTCTGCAGTGCTTTTTGTCACTGGGAAGGAGATATAACAGTCCACAATGTCAGAAAGAGAACTGGGGTGGGTAGAATCCTCTTTCCTCCCCAGTAGTTCCCTACTCCCTCCCAGTTCTCACTCTGAAATGTTCCGTTAGGAAAAATTAGGAAAACAATAGAAATGCAGGCTGAATCTTCTGGTGAATGTTCTGGTGTGTGTGCATTTTCTGGAGCTACTGTTACAAAGGGCCATAAATGGAGTGATTTAACTGAAACGTATCAGTTCACATTTCTGCAAGGCAAAAGTCCAAGATCTAGGTGTGAATATAGTTGGCTGTTTCTGATGCCTGCAGAGTAGAACCTGCTGGTGCCTATCTCCTACCACTTAGAGGTCACTAGCAACCTTCAGCATCCCTTGGCTCATGGATGCATCACAACTTCTACCTTCATTGTCACATGACAATTCTTCCTCTGTGGTTCTGTGTCCCCAAATTCCCTTCTCATAAGGACAACAGTCTTATTAAATTCGGGGCACATTTTGCTCCAGTATGACCTCATCTAACTTGTATAATTATTCTTACAACGACCTTATATCCAATGAAGACCCCATTGTGAGGTACTAGACTTTAGAGCTTCTACATATGAGTTTTGGAGGGTAGACAATTCAACTTACCATTTTGGGAAACGTTGAGGATTTTTAAGTAGAGAAGGGTCTTGATCAAAATTGTCCTTCAGGAAGTGGAACCTGGTGAATGTATATACAATGTGCCTCTGAGGAAGACTTGAACCCTTCTCTCCCTGCACTGTCCTATGCCTCCTGCTGTAGCCAAGCAGTTATTGACATCCAGCACGCTCTGTCCTCCCTCCTGCCTTGCGCCTGTGTGGTTTCACTGTTGGGATTCCTCAGCCTCACTTGTGGCTGATTCCTACTCTTCCTTCAGTGCTTAACTCCTCAGCTGTCTCAGTCATTCAGAATACATGAGATGGTGTCTAAGCTTTAGGAACCTTCCCTAAGCAAACCACTCCCCTTTTGAAAAGTGACATTTATCGTCCTTCTGCCCTGAGCCTGTCTTATAAACAACACTTATCGTGTGTACATTGTAGCGGGTATTATACTTTGTTGTAACTTGTATGCATGCTTTATGCTCCATGAATCTGAAACACACTTCAGGTAGGCATAGAGTCTAATTCATCTCTGATTTACAGCTCGCTTGAGGTGTGATGCCTAGTCAATAAAAAGACGGGAGGAACTAGAAATACTGTTATTTGCTCTACAAGCTAAAGCTATTTTTTGAAAAAAGTCAGTGTGGATGATGAAATGTAATTTCTTCATACATCCCTGGCATGAGCTGTGTGCCTAATATGTGTTACTCATTTCATCTGCACAAAGCACCTGTAAATTAAGTACGACTATCATCTCATTTCATAGACAATGAATCTGAGGTTCAGAGAGGCTCAATAACTTCAGGGAGCTACACAGCAAGTGAGCGGCAGATGCTATAATCTGGCTCTTCACTGCTCTGACAAGCTGCCTCTCAGAAACACTCTCATGCACTCTCTTCTCTCCCTGTCAGAGTCCTTTACTTCAGAACATTCTTTTGCCCTGCCACTAACTGGCTAAGTGATCTGCGGCAAATTACTTTACTTTCCTGTTCTTCCTTTTTTTTTACTGCTCAATGGGGTAATAATAGCACCATCCTCACAGAATTAGTACATGGAAAGCATTTAGAACAGTGCTCAGTACTAAGTCCAACACACACACACTCACACACACACACACACACACACACACACTAGCTGAGAATTTATTGTACACTATGCAGTTAATTGAAGCCATACTGCCTCCTGCTGCTGATTAATTGTGTCTGGCTTCCAAAGAAGGATGGTATTGGCTGATTTTTTTTTTTTTTTTTTTGCCTTTTTATGAAGGATGGGACTTGGCTGTCAGTTTCTATGAAAACAAGAAAGAGAAGGTCAGAGGCGTTTTTGATAGCAACACAAAGGACCTTTATATGGCTTTAAAAGTGCTTGCGGTGCTGTCTGCATCTTGAGGCATCTACCACCTTCCACCAGTCAACTTGACCTCTCCTCCCTCCTGGAAAGGCAGCAGGGGAGAGGCAAGAACAGTTTAGAAAATATTTCAGAAAATTGGACCTTGAAAAGAAATTAAAAATTTTGAATTCTGCCCAATAAAAAAAAAAAACCCTGTTCACTGAGACTGTTGAACAGTTATCAACAATTCTTTAGAAAACTCCAGCAGTTTACATGGGCAGCCAGTGGCTTTCTAATTGCTACAGCAGGCTACCACTGGGAAGAACAAAGGAAATATTTAGCACGTCGTAAATTCTTCTGCAGCCCTGTGGAGTGGCTGGAGTTCAGGTTACACATTTATAACTAGTGTTTGAGAACAGTTTCTACTTCACTTTGAGAAAAGTTGCGGGAGAAGCTGTTTGGCGCTATTCCTCCATAGAATCTACAGAAATGTTCAAACCAAGTGCTCCAGTGTAACACTCCAATTCATCTGTGTTGGGATGCGGTGCACTTGGAAGGGTGTAATAATGAAATCCATGTTCTGTTCTGGAATTTGCTGTTAAGCAGGCAGTAGGTCTCTCAGTGAGCGGGAAAGGCACCCTAAGGAATGTCGTGACGCTTTGCAGCATGCACAGTGGTCCTCTCTGACAATGCAGCCCGAGACAGTCAGAATAGGCAGGGCCTAAAAATAGATTCAGTCCACAATGCCAGAGAGGAGGTGAGAGATGCAGTAAGCATGTTTCTTGTCACCAAGTTTAAAGCAAAGAAGCTGCATCACACAGTTTAGAAATCATCACACTCCAGTCACGGCAACTTGAAGAAGCCACTTGGAGATTAAAAGCACAAGTCAGCTAAGACGGGTTGAAGCAGTTACATCTACTTCACAGCTGAAGCACACGTGGGCCTCCAGGGGCTGATGCATCTTTGCTTTTGGAGAAGATGGCTCAGTTCTGCACACATTTTGATGGGCATCATGTTTTTCTTAGTGAGTAGAAAAACATCATCAAATAATTGGCTGGTAGGTTATTATTTATGGGTTGTCCCTGGGTTTAGGTCTTCAGGGTGGGCATAGCCATAAGGAGTATGATGTAATTCTCCACCCAGATGACTAAAAAATGTGAGAACATTTATGAAAGAAAATTGATGTTTTATCCCAGCTCATGGTAGAAAAGGCTGACATTTGGTCTTACTAATGAATGAAAAATGTATGTTTTCTTGATTTGTGGCAGCTAAATTTTTCATTCAGCTATCCCTCAGCAAAGAATTGGTAATCTCCTCACTAACTTGACCAAGTTTTTAATTGCATATTGGCTGTATGAAGGAAAGATTTTCAATTAAAGTAAAAAAAAATCTAGAAGGACTTTTCGGTTATTTGAGACAAGATAAAATTTCTAAAATAAATTTTCTACAGATTTTAACCACAAAATAAATGGTAACTTCACTCTCTTCTTTCCACCCAAATGTAGGACTTCATTTTGATTTTAGACCAAAATTAGTGGAATTTGGTTATGAAATTAGTGCTTAGTTTAAGTTTTGGATTTCCTGTAAATAGATACATTGAATCTACATTACACATCTATATTTACTGTAGATAGACTAAATTGAATAAGGCAGATATTGTTATATTTGTTAATTCACAATTTCTTATCACTTCTTGGACTTCTGGCTAAAATCATGTGAAATAGTTTCTTTTCTGAAATATTTTGATAATTTTGTTCAGTTGTTGATTGCTTGACATAAATATTTCAATTATATCATATATATATTGCACCTCAGTAGGGAAGAATTAATCTTTTCATTTATAGTATCCATAGTATGAATGTAATCTGGTTAGGATTTTTAAAATCTGGCATGATAAAAAGTGTTAACGACTTAGACTATATCTGACATGTCTTCAGCACCAACTAGCGATACCCATGAATAGTAAGAATTCATACCACATGCTCTCAGATGCTTTAAAAGAAGAGGAAGAAAAGCCCATGGATAGAACTTTGCATGTTTTAAATGTATTTTCAATATTTGGGAAGAGTGAAATGTGTGAACTGGTGAATGGAACAAGAATATAAGCTAAAAGCTTGTCAAGTAACCTACTGATGGATGTCCTCAACCAGTTCATTTTCACAACAAATTAAAATTTCTACACAAAAAGATTTCTAGACTCTAGCCAATGACTCGTTCATTTTAAGAAACACTTCATACAAACAAAATTCACCTACATCCTTGATTTATTTCGATAGGAAATATTCTGTATTCATAGATATGAGTAGCTTTGGTCTGGACTAACCAGATATCTGTGGAAATTTTATTGCATGCTTGATTATTATTTCTAACCGCACATTTTTACTGACTATTATTGATTATTATTATTATTATTTCTAACTGCACATTTTTACTGACATTTTAGTAACTCAAAGAAATTCAAGTATTCAGAAAACAAGTGCAAGATGGAACAAACCCTCTAATAAACACAGTTCTAAAAGGGAATTGTTTATTGTTGTGAAGCTTATAAAATTAAAGGTCTCATGTTTTAAGAAGATAAAAAAGGAATTCTTTCTCTGCTGTGGAATAAATGGACTATCTCACCCATGAATAATGATTAACGTTCTTTTGCTCAGAGAGAAAGGCTCATAGGAGTTCGCACCTGCGGCACTCATGAATTACGGGCCCTGTTCCCCTGAAAGAAACTTAATAATCACTATTCACAGGTGAAGCGTGTTTCAGTTGGATATAAAAAGTGGAGATAAAACCCGTCTGCTTTGTTTCCAGTGCTGTGATTTTCCCAGCATTCCACCTCACCCCCCCCCGTCACTGCAAAAATACTTGAGCAGCTTTATAGTTATCCAAAGGTGCTGTTGTAAATACCTTTTCTTCTCAGCTTAGTTCTGTGTTTATCAGAGACTCAAAGGTGGCTTGAAAGGTCAGAAAAACAAGCTGCCCGAAAACTTGGATTCCAACCCAAGTAATAAGGTCGGCATTTTTACAATTGTCCTCTTCTTATTGCCATCCAGGTCGGAATTGGCCTTAAATTTCCTCATTCTGATTTGAGACCTGCAAGTCCATAAAAGTATACATTTAAATAAAAGCATTGTGATAAAAGGTAAGCTTGAGTATAAAGTGAAGCATGCAAAAATGCAAATGAAAATCTTCATATAAATATATTTTTCCATTTAGTAGGAAGGGTTTGGGTGTCTTCATTGCTATGTTAATTCATAGAAGATGTTCAGGGGATTGAATTCCTACTTAAAGGCCACAGGCTATCGGTGCCTTCTTCACATGTTTCCGGTGTAGTAAACTCTGCCAAGAGCAGATCACAAAGTGCTCTCGGTAAAACGACTTCTGCTCTTTTTTGTAGAGCTATGTGACACAATGATGGCGGCTGCTGCCTGAGTCCCAAGTCAGTGGCCCTGGAATTGCCAAGTTATCCCTCCCTCTCTCCTCAGCCCTCTTCTCGTCGCCAAGTTGCTTTTAAGCAACGCAACCCACCCCAGCTCTGTCTGAGGCTGTCCTCACGAGTAGGAGGGACATCAGAGGAAAAGTGTTCTTCGTGGAGACTTGTGACCTCTTGCCATCTTTGACCTTTATGTGTAACACATGATACAAAGATGTGAAGGCAACTCTACCTTCAAGAAGACTGCAGGATAGTCAGAGATAGAGAGTTGCACTGAATGAATAAACAAAACTTGCAAGTTGGATGAAATAAAAAGATATCAGTCACAGCACTGGAGCATGTAGCAGAGGGTCTGCTGGCCTAGGCAGGACACGGACGGTATGGCAGATCCAGTGGTGACAAGATGTGTTCAAGGCCGTCTTCTCTTTTGGGTGCTGAGTATTACATTGGACTACAGGCAGCTGAGGGAGCGGGGAGGGGTCCAATAGGCCCGTTTGTCAGGCCTTTATTTTGGTTTGTTCTCTCATGGATTTATTTATGATAATCAGTTCTTGCATACATACTGGTGACACTTTTATGATAGAAAACAAAAGTGTACTCAACACACAAACATATTTATACTTAAACTATATAAGAGCTGTTTAACCAGATATTTGTTTCTCTAGCCATGAATTCAGCATGATATCTATTACTGCCATGGTTTCATGAACATTGTTCAAAAACAAATATTTAGCACTGTAAACCACACAGTTTCCATATATATGCTCAGCTCCCATTCAAAAATTATGCTTGGATTTTCATCTATTACCATCTAGGGATATTTGACTAAATGTAAGAGAGAAAGAAAAGGAAAACTAAGACTGTTTAGTGAAATGGGAATTCACTACACACACACATACACACACACACACAGAGGTATGTACAAAGAAACCTTATACAGAAACGTAATTTGTTAGGAGCTAATGTTATTAGCCACTACTAAGATGCAGCAAAATTGACCTCAGACGCTGAAAAGGAAGGCAAATATGTTTTTCAAATGTTCAGTAATTGAGTTTTATTATTTGGTCATATCATTTTATTTTGATGAAGCCAAGTTGTTCACTCAGATTTCAAATCTCAAAATTACAGATTAGTTACATTTGTGATTACAGCAAGGACATATGCCTACCAAAAAAAGTAATAAAATATTCTAATATAACTACAGAACTAGAGTTGTCTCATACATTATTCATTTGTAAAATACCATTTTTGGCTGGTGATTTAAAACCAGAGACATTTAGATAAGTGTAAGGCTTATATGTTTGGCATTTCCATGTATTTAAAGGGTACCAATAATCTTCTCATGCAACAAAAATGTAAAGTTTATAAAGAGCAAAAGGTGTTAGTGTCTGAGTATCAGGATTTATTTTGAAACAAAGCTTTTTTATTATAAAAATAAATGCAATATGGCTATGAAACACAAGAAAAGTATCTAAGCCTCTTCACACATATTGTCCTTTTTGGTGAAATAACATCAGCCATCCTAAGACATTTCAAGTACAATCCATGCAATAACACTTAACTAGATAAGTTCAGTTGGCAGTTGATACAGTGCATGCAGCTTCCAACTGCAACACCAGTTCTTGCCTTTGTTAGTTGTAGTAGGTTGCCAGATTTTTTTCTTTCAAAAGGTTATAAAATTCATAGTTAAGAGGCAGGACTTTGAAAACTTAAAAACAAAAAAAGGTGAATTCAAAAGCAGCTGCTCACGCAGTTTGATTGCAGTATTTCACTGCAAGACGCGACGTCTTCACAGCAGCTTTATACTTAAAAGATTCTGAAAGTTGATTGATTGCTCCAAAACTGCTGCATAGTTTTATTTGATTAACCACGTATATTTTTGCCAATATGTCTGGCTACCTATTTAAAGTTAGTGCATTGCTGGCAGTATTACAAAAACAGATTTTAAGGATTGGAATCAGATTTGGCAGTGAAGGATTCGGTTCCAAACTCGTAGGTGATCTTAAAATTTCATTTGACATGAAAAGAAAAACTTCTGCAGTCAAAAACAAAAGACTCAACTTTCATTGAAAAAAGCTTCTGGCTGCCAAACATGTTTATTTTTCTTATGGTTTTGCTCTATCAATGATTCCTTTGAAGAAAGAACTTTGAGTGGTATTATTTTAAAATATGTAGACACACCTACTTAGTCAAGATCTTCATTTAGCTGTGAAGTAAAATCTTAATTCTGAAAGTAAAAAATAAATGACATCTTTTCAAAAGTTCATTGCAATAAAAGAATCTTTTGTCCTTCCTCTTGGGTTTTTAAGATTTTAATGAGTTGTTTATATATCTCAATGGCTTGAAAAGACAGATGTATTTTATGTAATCTTCCATGTAAGCTTTTTTCATTTCCCTTATAAATGACTTTTCCATATTTTAAAATGCAGTTATGTTTTCAGGGAAAAATGGCCAAAAATATGAGCCATTATTTGTTGGCCACCATGAACCTTTAGATAAAGTAGGTATAAATCACAGTAAGCAATAAAATTCCATCCTAAGTATAAACCACAACTTTATTGAAGAAATGTCTATTAAAATTGTGTCTCATTTTCATTTGATCTGAACAGGAATGCACAAGCTTTATTTGAAACAAGCTAGCAATTACCAGCCCGTCTCATTGTTAATTAACATAAAAGAGATCTGATTAAATTAGAGAAAACAAATTTCCTAAAGACTCAATGATGAACTGCTTTTGCAGTCCATGAGGTAGGGCAGTAAATTAGATATAACACACTTAGGGGGAAAAGTAAAGAACAGAGATGTCAGTCTCCTGAAACATATAATTGAATAATAATAACTTAAGCGCACATGTCAGGTTGTAGTGGAGCAGCCAATCTAACCCTCAGAAGGGTAGACCTAATGAAATAGTTTCTTGCTTTTTAATCTCCACAAACCTTTCCTGCTGCTTTTAACTCTTATAGGTTGGAATACAAATCAAGCATAGATCTTAACTTCATCTGAAGTTGAAGTTCAGAAAATAAACAGAAAGCAAAACAATCTCTGAAATGGCTTAAACAGACTAGCATACCCTTTGATGATGATTAAAAAACCCTAAAGTTAAAGCACACGGCTGGGTCTACTGCCGGCCTCTTGCTTTTGTGGGTAACGAGATGCCTCTGGTTTATAAATACCTGATTGTAATGGAATAATCCACCCCAATCTTTGCAAATAAGATAATGTAAATTCTATTATTTGTCAGATACATTTTTTTAAAAAAAAGCAATGTGAGAGCTCCCCCTATTGACTCTCGATAATGTATAATATGCTCTGAAATATACTCTTAAGTATTTTACAATCAAAATAAAATTCCAGAAGTCTAAGGGATACTAGGAATATGGTAATATGAGTTTGTTGGTTCATACTTGTAAAAGTAAATGTCTGATGACATTTATTGTCATAGAATGAATTAGTGGCAGAGCTGGACTGGATCCCAGGGTCTTTGTGTTTGAGCCCTATTTTCTCTGCACTGTATCATGATACCCAGAAGATCAGATGTTTGGAAGTGGGAAAGAGCTAAAGAGAATTTGTTGATCTAAATCCAACTTCCTCTGGTCAAGGACAACCAGAGAGACTAGGGAGTTGTATAGATCACATTGACTTCTTATTAATAGTCAGGAATTACCGGGTTAGTGGATCCCAGTCATATGCTCCATCTCAAACTTTTTCTACTCTGGAAGATTATACTGTTTTGTTTGGGGACTCACACCTATGTGGCTTCTTGTAATCTGAGAATCAGTTTTTCAAAAATGTAAGAATTTTAAATTCTAGAAGACATAGAAACATTCATGGCCAGTAAAAATTAACCATTTGCACATTTTGGAGAGACATAATTTTGGTAAATTAACCATAATGTGTATATTAATAGGACCTATATGTTTTCTTACATGCCTTAAACTCTTAAAACATTTGTGAAATGGCATGCATAACTGTGCAAGATAGTAATCTGCCCTTCTCTGAAAACATCACATGAAAAACATGAGATAGTTTTTAATTTTCTTTGAGGCAAAAAATATTGATAATCAAGTGACCAGCCTTTAAATTACCACTGTCATGCCTGAGGTCATCATGAGAGATTGCTGATTCCTTTAATGGGTTAACATGGAGTTGTTTCCCTCTCAATATTTGAAGATATGTGAACAGACATGTAGAAATTTGATTAATCTCTTAACTCCTGGAAGGCAAGGGTTAGGATTAGTTTTATATACCTACCTTTTCCAAAAAACATTTGCAAAGAACTCAGAGGTTTGAATAAAAGCACTGTGCTTGCCATTGCTTATTATGGAGCTTTTACTAAGCTCTTTTCAAGGGTGCCACTGCTGCTAACGTGCTATAGTTGGACCGCTTTACACAAAGCCACAATTCTGCTGCCAGATTCTATACCTGCCACATTTCCAAACGCTAAGGTTCTGTATGTGTTCCCAGTTACTTTCCTTTGTCTGATTTGTAGCTGCTATTGTAGGTAATTGTACAAGTTCATGTGAAGAGAAGGCAAATGAAATAATATTTTTTGAAAAACATCTTATTTTGGCTGAGGAGTGAAATAAGATACATATTCTTCAATAATTTAGGACTAGAAGCAAATTCTATTTCCTGGAAAAGTTCACCAAATAGTCTTCATACTTCTATATTTAAAGACGTGAAAGCAACTGAGATGGGGCTCTTTGCACATAAGTGCTGTATGTATGTGACTTTATTTCTCTTTACAGTTGTCTGTATTTTTGATTCTTCAAGATTCTATTACCTTTCCAGTCATTCCTCTTCACCTTCTCACACCATGTAATAGAAATGATCTTCTTAGCAGCTCAGTGCATGTGATACATTGGGTGTGCTATGGCCAATGGAAACTGGAGATGCTCTGAGCACCACCAGCCTCTCAAGGACTGGATGTGTAGACTTCAGCTGTTGTTGTTTGGAGCCAGATTTTGGGAAAAATACTAAGCAGAAGAAAGACTTTTTGTGCTGTGTTTCTGATCAGAAGACTGAAGTGACTCGCGAATTCATTGTTGGAAAAGTAGAGTCAAGAAAAAGACTTTCTCCTCCAAAGACAAAGAGGATAAACTGTTTCCAGGAAAAGTCACAACGATCGCTCCAGCCCGTGATTTTGTCAGAATAAGACTCACCATCTGTCTCAGGGAGGTGTGTATTAACTGCTCAAAACACTTGGGACTGGAATTCATGAAACATACATGTAAAACTTGTGAATCTGTGAATATTTCAATCAATGTGCTTTACTTAAGGAAGAACAAAATGTTATGAATGTTTTCCATCTGAAATTTACTCAGACAACAATGAGAAAATGGACAAAGATGATTCTTGTCTAATTAAATTTGATGAAGATGTACCTGAACAGAAAAACTATGTTAAACTCCATTCTTTTCACTACTTGATAGGAAACACACTAAGTGCTAAAATCTATGTGAACCTGTTAATGTGTATTTGAATGACTGTGATCAAGAAGGAAAGTCAATGAGAAGAAAGAGTTTGAACACTTTGCCATCAGAATTTGTAGGAAGAAGAGCTCAAAGTTCATGAGAAATACAGTCTGTGGGAATGGTGATGTCATGCAGGGGAAATACCAGAGTTAAACACTGACCAATGAATTGATCTTGTTACATCAATAAAATGACATAAACCTAAGCACATCTGCCATTGACTTCACTCCAGACTTTTTTAGAATATAAACTTGCTTGTCAATTCCAAGAGTGGTTTGATCTTGAGATCTGTTGCTCCAAACCAAAAACCAATCAATAGCCTCAAGACAGTGTTGAAGCTTAGTGTTGCCAGGTGACCAATACCTGGGTCCTTCTAGGTAAACAAGAGCCTGTCAATTGGACAGATATGGCTGGTCTTGACCATAATCAGGTTTTTCATGTAGCTTGAGACAGGAGAAAACCCCTAACTCAAATTCAGACAATAAGACAGAGATGCAAAGGGAGCTCAACGATGATGCCTCTTTCAGAGGCAGTCTTAGAAATGTTATATTTAAGACTAAAAAGGGGGTATTTGAGCCATTTGTTTCATTTGAAAAAGGCAACACCACCCCTGATTATAAAAAACAAGCTTATTGACTTGGTTATGTTGTTCCTAAAACACCTTTTAAAAAGAAAGTAAGTGTTAACAATACTGGACCTTCCCTCTTCAGAGAGAGAATCATCAGTGGTCCCCAATAACTAAACTTTGGGATCTACCAGTGTCTGTGAAGTGAGGGGATACAGTAGTGCGTGACAATAACCAGGATTCCTATAGGGAGGCTAATGCCTCAGGAGATTGACACTGAGGTTCCAGTGGATGAGAAACAGACTTCACCATGTTCACTGGAATCTGGGCCCTGCCCCACAACAACCACCTTGACTGACAGGTTTCTAGTTTTGGTGGCTCAGAAGGAGATTCCTGTGTCCACACTGGATGCAGCACTAGCTTGAGATATATTGACTTTACAAAATTCCATAGCCATTGGAGCCCCCAGAGACTAGCAAATATCAACTGCTACTGGGGTTCTTTTCTCAAAAGCCTCAAAGATAAAACTTTAATACCCATGTCAAAGAGGTCATAACACAGGACAGTATCACAACACCAACAACAACCTCATATTGATGGTCCAGGTATCTGTGGGTGCCAAATATCGGCTCTGATATATATTAGGCAGTGCAGCGGAAGGCTGCCTGCAGTGTACCTTAAGGAAGTCTTTGGTCTCCTACAATATGATTACCCTGAACAAAACCAACAACTGCACAGACAGCAGCACCTTTCATTGCTTATTTTCCCAGTAAAATGTCAAAGACTGGAAATAATTTTAAATTCACATTTAATTTAAAAAACATGGAGCCAATTTACCCTTACCATGAGCCAGAGGTGACCATGTGGGGCCTGGGAGGAACCACAATAAGACAATTCGCCTTTCTTGTGAGTCAGTGGCAACCATGCAGGGTCCGGGAGGAACAAAAAGAAGTCAATTTGCCCTTCCCATCAGCCAGCCAGCACACAGGCTAGGAGATAAGAACCCCTGGCCCTGCCCCTGCCCCAGTAAGCAACTGGCTGATTCCGAGGATCACAATCTGAGTTGATAGCAGCTGAGGTACAAAAACAACTTAACATTTGTATTTTTTGATTGACTTTGCAGCCTAAAGCTGGTAATCTAGGCATCCATTTAGAGGATAACAACATGCAATTTAGCAATGATGGGGGGTTACTTCTGTATTATTTTTGAAATCCAATATTGTTCTGTTTTGTTTTGTCTTGTTTTATTCAATGTTCTGTGTTTATTGGTTTTATTCTGTTCTGTTTTGTTTCACTTTATTATGTCTGATGATATGGGCATAAATTTTGAAGACAATAAGAGGCATTATGGTAGTCATTATTGATTTCCTATTATCCTGTTTTTGAAGTCTTGTATCACTTTCACTATTTTGATTAGCTTTATTCTGTTTTATTTTGTTTGTTTTTATTATCTTTAAAATAAAATTTTTTAAAAAGTGACTCTCCAGTTAGGATTTGGTTCCAAATGATTAATGAAAGGGCCAGTCTATTGGTTGATCAATATCATTGGAAACTTCTCAACATGACTTCAACTATGGAACAACTCAGTGTTCAAAGGTCTTGGTTTCTGACTTGCACAACATATAGCAGAATTGGATGATCTGGGCTATTTACAGAACTCAGGAATGGAGTATCATCCCTGAATAAAATTTCAGAAGTAAAAACAACAATGATAAAAACAATTTGGATGACTATATCTATGATTTAAGGCTAGGGCCAGAAGAATTGGCTGGTCACCAAGGTAGAGCCAATTTCTGGTATTAATACATCATGACATTTAATGAAGAAAAAACAGCTCCAAGAAGTACTACTGTGTCCTCTAAGTCTAAGCTATCCATCACTAGCAAAAGCAAAATTAATAGCCCTTAATCTGGTTTATGTATAATTAACAACAACTTTCAAAACACCAACATAGCACCCACAAATAGAAACATCAGCTACTAGGGAACCAGGCCAGGGGTGGTGTAGATGCCCAAAAATGCACTTGGGCCACAATTCTCACTTTCATCCTAGCCCTTGCATGGGTAGATCAGGTCTCAAAAGACCACTTCCCATGAATCAAAAACATGCTGGTTCCTAGAAATGTCACCACATTCACAGAACAGTCAATTCTTTCATAATCCAGGATTTAACTGGCCAAGTGACAGTAGAAATGACATGAAAACTCAAAGAAGAAAACTCCAAGTTGTGGAATCCAGAAATGCAGTTCATCAACTACAACAGTCCTACTTGTGTGAATTTGCCCCTCTCCAATTCAACGGTGTGGAGAAATACATGACCTATGGGTACCTGCTACCCTACCAAACTATTGTAATTGTCATTTCACTAATTTTAGTTACAGTTAATTTAATTTTGTTGTAGTCAAGGGTTGCAAAGAGAAAAAGGTAATACAGAGCATATAATATATAGTATTATTCTGTAATAGTCACCTGAGTTAAATACAAGAAGTGCAGGAAATCTGTCCACACACCAAAGGCCTAGAGAATCCAGCCAAGGGCCTGGATCCCATGGCAATAACCTGCATGAGCTCAGCTAAAGATCTAGAGCCCACAACAATGACTCATGCAAGTCTGTTTCACGGATCTGCACTGGGAAGGCCCAAAGGTGAGCTATGGAAGCCAGAAAGTCTATACCAGAGGGGTGAAGGATCTGTGCCAGCAGGCTGAAAGTGATGCAGTAGAGCCAGGAAGTGACACTCAAAATAAGGCCCAGAGCTCCCCACAAAGGTACCACAGACATCCTCAGTGATGAAGTACTAAGCTTCTCCAGTGATGAAAACAGCCAGGTACACATCAGGAAGCCAGCATGACAAGCTTCTCCTGAAGATTAAACAGCGTCCTCTTCCCCTCCAGATCCAGGAAGGGATGATCAAAGTAAGAACCAAAGCTCCCCAAAATGAACCGTAGCCATTCTCAGTAACAAGATCTCTAGCTCCCCCATGATAAAAGCTGGGTTCGTATCAGGGGAGCCAGCATGATAAGCTCCTCCAGGAGAATCAATGACTCCCAACAATGCTTAGAAGAACCCACAACACTGATGCTTCCTCTCCAGGTCTCCTTTAGTGCTGGCAGCAGTGCTCAGGTGGGCCATCCACACTCAGCATCGCGCTGATTCAGTTCAGCTGGTGTTCAAGTTGACCACCAGTTACCAATCTACTGCAAACGTGTTTTCTTCTTATATCTACAATAACCCACAGTGCTCTCCTTCCTACAAATTCTGATAACAGGAAGTCCGAACTCCTCCTCCTCACCCACGTCTGGCAGTGTGCTGCCCATGACCCCCACACCAAAATCCACAGTTCAAGGTGAAAATCCTCATGGGTGGTCAAAAACAAGTTGGTTTTGTGATAACATGTTTCATTACACAGATAAGTTGTGTGGGAATCACAACATGCAATAGATTTCATTCCCAATTCTGGGTACACTTCTAAACAAGTAAATTCTTGATGGAACATTAAAAATATTTACAAAAAACTTATACATTGAAAGAGTAAACTATCTCTCTATCATTTATCTATCATCTATCTATCTATCTATCTATCATCTATCTATCTATCATGTAAGCCACATAGTATGGACAAAAATCTTTTAGCAACCTTTTTTTCCATGTCTGTTGAAATTACAAAGTTGCCTTTATCTATCTTTAAAGAAAAATAGCTCATTTAATTACTTGCATGGAGAGTGTGTGGACTTCAGTTTCTCAAAGCTTAGACATCTTGAAAAAAAACACCCTTCCCATTCCTCACAGCCTGTGCAAATATCCTAAAAATTCTGGATAAGATTTTCTAAAAGTCTTTATAGAAGTTTCACTATTATGGAAAGAAATAAAGAAGGCAGATTCATGGAAGCCAAAGAGGACACAGAAGCGTAAATCCAGAGATCAGTTATAGCAGCAAATGGGATGGCAGAGCCTCAGGACATCTGCCAGGTCCTGAGGCCACAAAGCTTTCTTCCTATAAACCCAGTAAGTGGAACATAGGTAGTAGAGACCACAGACTGAGGAAGGTGAGAAGGGGAGTTATAAATATCCTCATGATGACAGAACCTTCAGATGTATCATCTTTGGAAAAGAATGAACTAGAAGTAGTACCAACCAAAGGGAAAAACTGAAAAATTTGGCCAGAGGGAGACAAGAGGGAAAAAAAAATCTCTCTTAAAAATTGTGTAACCACACGCAGAGTATTTTACTTAGGTTCTGGGCCAGAATTCATTCTGTTTGTGTGGTCCAAAAACCTCAAGATGAAAATTCAGTTAAATTGATCTTGGATTGCTGGTGCTACTAGCCACCTGGAAGAAGCCAACATTTATCTTCTTTAAGGGAATACTGGTGAAGTCAGGGCAACAAAGAACTCCCTATAAAGTCTTGCAAATATGAGATCTCAGTTCAAAATGTATAAAGTACACGAAGACCATAGGCTTACCTATGGAATGTATAAGCTTAATGCATTTAGGAAGAAAATAATTATAACAAAGAAACAACAGACTATTCCAAATGTTCAGGAAAATTTAGGGAAATAAAACAATCGTTATAACCTGTACAAATAAAAATTAAATACTTATAGAACTCAGTGGACATGATAGTAAAGGATTAAAGAGAGCTGATAAGAGATGTAGTAGATTAGAAAATGTGCAAGGAATTACATAGTTTGTAAAATAGAGGCAGGAAACATTAAGAATTGTTTAAGAGACATATAGAGTAAAACTGTGAAACATATATCTGTTTAGAAGCCTAGAATAATAAAGTAGAGAAAATATGAAAAGGGCAACACATTTATTTAATTTTAATTTATTTTTATTCTTGCATGTTTAAAGTACATGTTTACAATCCTTGTGTGGAATTGGTTGTGTACATAATACTTCTTAATTTCTTTTCTTTTATTTCCCCCCACTTCTTTCCCTCTATCTCCATGCCTTGATCCCTTTCCCATCTGAAAAATATCTGTCTCCTTACTTTCTATTATTTTTTATTTATAATTGTGATTCTCATATAAGAAGAATCATGCAGTATTGAAGCTCAGAACACGCATCCATTTTCCTACAAATGGCTCAAATATTTTTGTGTGTGGCAAATACTTACTTACTCAGTTGTGTGCAAATATTGCATTTTCTTTATCCATTCATCTGTTGCTGAATGTATAGGTTGCTTCCAATATTTACTTTATATGAATTGTGCTGCTATAAACAAATTATAGCAAAATAATAGAACTTCAAGATAAAGAGTTGAAAGAAAAAGTAACTTATGAAGAAATGAAAAGTGGGCTGGTCTCTCAATCAGATGAATAACATCTAGGAGAAAAAATAATACTAGCTTTTAGTGCTGATGGAATTGCCCCTAAACCTGAAATAATGTAAGAGAGCTTATAAAGTGTCTTACACTGACACTAAGTGATTTTATTATCACTGCCTCACCATACAGGGACATCTAAAGAATAAATTTCTGCAAGAAACTCACATGCATGGAGCCAAAGCAAGGCCAGCCCTGAGAGCACAGAGTATGCGAATGAGCTGTTCCAGTTCTAAGAACTCAAGGCACCCAAGCGGAGCCAGGCAAACAAGTTGTTAGGCAGAGGGGTTTTCAACTGACATTAACCTCTTGAGTGTAAAAAGAAATGTACTGCAGTTATTGGATGGTTCTTTTTCTCCCACCAGGAGAGGAAGCTCCACCTGACCTCAGCTTTCGGCATTCTGATTCTTACCTCCATTTCTTCATCCTCCACTGTCCTTCCCCTAGGAAATTTGAAAGCTGTACTGTACTTGACAAACTGCACTGTACTTGACAAACAAAAATGTTTCCAAATAAAAATCCTGAGAAGCATATAAAAATAATGAGCAAAGAAAATGACAGATTTGATTGTGATTCATACAGAATTTTACTGAATAAGTAAGTTGGTTTAATTGTCTAATGTATGAGATTTAAAAAGAACTAAAAAAAGGAATAGCATATGCATTAGAAAGATGGTGTTTATAAGGCATCCTGAATTTCTAGAATTGCTCAATAAGTGTAAAGAAATTTAGAAACTGTTTACTAAGGTAAATATCACCGTAAATATCTCCCTGGTTAGACAACAATAGAATATAAACAGCATAGACCTTCTTAAAAAAGTATACAAAAATATACATAGATACATAAATATATAAATAATTATGTGGAGGCAAAAACAAATAAAATTAGAAATTAAAATATCTTAACTTGCAGCACAGATTAAAGAGACTAATATGCAAATAGGCTTGCATACATGAATGAACTGGACAAATTTCAAGGAACTAATCAAAAGCTGACTACCAAAAAAAAAAAAATGAGAGTGAGAGAAAGAGACAGAGAGAAAACAAAACAGAAAAGGAATATCTGGACATCTGGATAGAATGTGATCAAATAATATTGACCAATGATTTAAAATATTTGCACAAAGAAAATAAATGTCAAGTAATTTTAATGGCATTTTTATCATTTATTCAAATACCCAAGGAAGAGATAATTTATACTTTCATCAAGTCTCTTTTTCTAAATTAAAAAAATCTATTGGTAGATATTTCCAGTAGATAATAATATTACATTCATTGTGGGGAATTGGTACATTAGTGAACCACCATCCCACACCTCCCCACCACCCTGGGAACCTCAGATCAGAGGACCCATGTGCCTAAGACAATCCCCTGCACCGTGGGATGGGCAACCAGTGCAGGACATGCTTGGGACTCAGCAACCAGCTGAGGAGGAGCACAGGAAAATGTCAAGAAAAAGGAGTAAGGTGCGATCTCAAGTTCAGGAGACATAGACACAAAAGAAATTAGAAGTCATACACTGAAATTTCTGAAATGATAACAACTGAAGTAAAGAAATAACTTAGTGTTTGATTAACTTTGATTATACTCTAAGTAGTCTTAGCAACAATGTGCAATATAATAACTATTGTTGATTTCCTACTGTCTTATTGTTGAAATCCAAGATCATTCTCATTGTTTTATTTTGCTTCATTTTATTGTTTTATTCTCTTTAAAATTAAAAAAATGTTAAAATATGAACTACATTTATGGGTAGGAAGACAATAATGGGAGGGTATTAGTTATTCTAAATAATCAATATATTTAACTGAACTCCAATAAAAATCTCTCCTGGGCATGATAGTGCAGTCCTGTAATGCCGGCACTCAGAGTTTGAGACAAGAGGGTTGTCACAAGTGTGAGCCCAGCCCAGTCTTTATAGCAAGTTTAAGGACAGCCTGAGCTATGTAGTAAGACTCTGTCTTGAAAAAAGAAGCGATTTTAAAAATCTATATGCTGGAAAAAGCAAAAATCCAAGTACAATCAATATAGTTCTTAAGAAGAACTAATAGATACCATGACTTAGCAGAAACAATTTTCATTTTGAAAGTGTGCTATGGGGCAAGGTTTACAAACTGACAAAGGGCACAGAATGGAGACTGAACTATACTTGTGTATACACAAGAGCTGTAAATATGACCAGAATTGAACAGTAGATTTCTGGGAATGGATCAGTAAATGGAACAACTTCAGCTGTCTATTCACAGTTTGACAGAAACTGATGAGTTATGAACATAGATATAAAAGGCAGATCTTTAAGTGTTCAAAATGACAGTGGACATTAATGAATATCAGTTAATGCATTTATCAAGTCACTTCGACACAGGAAACATTTCTTATGTAAAACACATAAAGCATAAAAGGAAAATATCTACAAATGCAACAATATTAAAACTAACAATACTATTATCAGAAGATACCATGTAAAAAATAAAAAGACACAATAAATAAATAAATACAAGCCACCCACTAATAGAAAATATTTGCCAAAGGATTAGTACCAAATATATATAAAGAATCCCCACTAATATTATTGTTTTTATGATTAATAGTATCAGAGATTGAACCTAGGTCATTCCCACTGAGCTACTACACACTAGTCTTTCTAACACACTCATTTATTTTATTTAGAAACACGTTCTTGCTAAATCATTAAGTTTTTCATTCCACTTTGTGATCTTCCTGCCTCAGTCTCCCAGAGTGCTGAGATTACAGGCATGTGCCACTACAGCTTCATAAATTCATTTTTAAACAGGCCAAAAATCAAGCAGAGAAAAAGGAAAGCCTTGAATAGACACTTATTAGTAATGTCTTAGAGAAAAAAACCTAGGAAAAACTTAGATCTTTGGAATAGGTGCTCGCTCCCTTCATTTATAATCAGAAAATCCAATGGAGATAATCAACAGGCAGAAAATTTAAAATGTCTGACTATAGTAAGGTTAATGAGAATGTGACGCTGTGAAAACTCAAACTGCTGATACAACAACCTCAAAAATAAAATTGACATTTTTTCAACTGGGCATTGTGGTTCATACCTCAGCACGGAGGGAGGCTGAGGCAGGAGGATCATATGTTTGAGTACTGCCCGAGAAACTCAGTGAAACTTTTTCTCAAAATAAAAAAATAAAAAGTCTTGTAAATATATGTCAGTGGCGGAGCTTCCCTGAGCTTAATCTGCACTGTGGAGGGGTGGCATTTTTTTTTTTAGTTTGAAACGTATATTCTCTAGGAGACTTTCTGCCCCTAGATAAATGTGTTGTCATCTGCACAGGAACTGGGGCTATAACAGTCCTCTCAGCATTGATTTAAAATCATAAACATGGGAAAACATTCAAATTCTATCAAACAAAGATGAGATAAATACGTAAGATGTTGAAAATATTCTGGGGAGATGCTTATATGTGTGGTTAAAATTATAAAGAAACACAAGGAAATGACAGTTTTACACTTCATGGGAATAGCAGGGAATCTTCCAGAAGTATGCATGAGACGTCACAGCATTGGAAAAGTTCTCATCTTAAGAAAGCTGATGGATTTTGCAGGCTCATATCCCTCACATATCATTTCCCTAAATGATTTGAAATTATTTTTTTGAGGACAGTTTTTGAGGAGTTGTTGGGTTTCACAAAGAGTAATAATATTTTCCCAAAAGCAAATATGACTTTGCTATTGACTTTGGAGGGCATGGAGGGTGACTAAGTAAATACTTTCAGAAATACTTATCTCACACTGGAAAGCACAGCCAATTCTATTTTATATATGTGAATAATTCTAAAAGTGTGTACTTATCAACTTATTGCATTAGTGTGCACAATATATGCTCTATGCTAAAAGATCTGGTAAAACCACAGATTTCATTATGTGTATACAACAGAGATTTGTATGCTGAATATTTTGTGATTCTACAGCCCCTAATGAGGGTTAGAGACTCCTAGAGCCTGATGGTGGGTTTCCCCTGTTCATATGTTGTTTTTACATGTTGACTCTGTATTTTGACACATATTTCTTTTGGGAAAATCACATACCTGAGATTTGGAAACTGCAGTGTTATAATGAAATGTTTCTACCACTGTTATGCTGACATTCTGACAGAGAGGTTTTTTTTTTTTTTCAACTACAAGAATAATGTCATAAAATTGGTTTTCGCTTACACATAATGAATGGAAGTGCTGCTTTATTGTTTAATCGAATGGGTGGAAAGTTGATAGTTTGTATTCATGCTTACACAAGAGCTCTCAGTACATTAAGCTAGTTTTGCTGTTAGCACAGGCAAACAAAGAATGAACACGGACGGTGTATAGGATCTGTGATAAACCAAAACACATCCAGCAAAAACTCTTCTTTTAAGGATTTTCAAAATCTGAGTTCGTGTTGAGGCAGGAACAAGATCCACACAGGCATTTTGTTAATATCTTGAAAAATAAAGTGCCTGTGATAAGTAATCAGATACATTATTATACTCCTGTTAGAACAAAAACTACTGTATGTTGACTGCCATAAAGAGTAGGAAGTAGGGAATGGATGCTTCCAGAGATTGAGCAATAATAAAGAAAAAGGAAGCCTTTCAACTCAGAAGACAGTGGCTGACTTTATTCTGTACAATGCTGGGAGATGCTGGAATTCATTCATACCTGCTGACTAACAGGGGCTTTATACAGGTCATCAGATGGTAATGGTATCAGTTCAGAATCTGCTGGAAAGCTGTGCATGTAGCCAAAGCTGGTATGAAGTATCGTTATGTAGGCATCTTCAGCTCAGGGCTTGTTTTATAAATCTCCAAAACCAGAAATTAAGCCAGTTCTTAATTTTGTTGTATGGGAAAGAAAAAGACACAGATTTTTGTCTCTTCTTGTTTACAGCAACTGAACAAAAACATGGGAAAACTAGTTAAATTTCAATTTCAGATGAGCAAGGAATATGTTTTTAGTATACACGTATGTCATTCAATATTTAGAACATACTTACACTAAAATGTTATTTTATTTTAGTCCTTTGTTTATATTTTAGTGTCTTCATTTAGCTGGCAACTTTCCTATTCTTGCTTGTAACTTTCCAAGGTTTAGCAATGCTTTGCCTACGGTGAATTTTAAAAAGTAATATGGAGTGATGACCTATAATTAGCCTGGACCTGACACAGAAATTCTCAACACCCAAAAAATTTAGGTCATGTAGGTTTGTTTCCTAAAGCTGTGGTCTAATCTTACTAAGGGAAAATCAAATCTCTAAGTCACCAGCATGAGTGAAGAATCTTTTGATTTTTGCCTGTTTTTTTTCTTGATTTGATCTGCATAGGAATAAAGGATTCAACAGGGATGGTGACATGCAATAGCCTTTGCAAGACACTTAGATTATGTTTGACACAATGTGACTAAAAGCAGCAGGTCTTCCAAAAGAGAAATAAAAGAAGAAAAGGAAAAAAAGAACAAGGAATTTTTTTAAAAGAAAATTAACACCAAGAGGAAAATGTCAAGTGTTTAAACAACAGAATAAAAAATCGCATCTCAGAAATTTTGAGCCATGTCAAATCATCTCCAATGATAGTATAATTTAAATAAGTGCTGCTTAAATATCCTTATATAGCAAAAAAGGCAGTAAACACTATTTGCCATAATAATTCTACCTGTACTTATTTATGTACCAAAATCAAACCAAAAAGAAAACATTAGCATATTGCGCTGGCCCTTTCCATGTACATTACAGCAGCATTACAGAAAGAGGCAATAATTTGATAGAGGCTCTTGTAGGGCTATTCATGGGCACTGGGCATAGACAGGGCCAGTGTAATGTTGTGGGAGGATTGCAAACTTTGTAATTAGACTACTGCGCTGCGCTGACTTTGAATTTCCTTCGAGGTGGTCTTGTTCTTTAATTCAGTTGTAATTTCCTCTTAACTTCCAAGCATGCAAAAGACGCTTGGGGACATTTCTCTCCACCTACTTACTCTGTAAGCTAACATGGGGTAGAATTCAGGAGTGCTTCTTCCAACATGAGATCTTACTGCCCAGTTGGAGAACTCTAACAACTTCCTAGATTTTACTCCAGGCCACAGTCACTCTGCAAATGCCTTCTTCGATGTGTCTCTCTCCAGAGGATTTTGGCCAACAGAGCCCATAGCAGCTACCCTGGAAAAGAGAGCCTCACAGGTGGGCATGAAGGTGTCTGCATGTGCTGTCCTGACAGAAAACCAAGGCTAAAAACTGGCAAGGAGAAATCTGGCAAGCAAGCATGCTTTAATCCATCTCACGCTAAGCCCAGTGAGTAAAATTAAGGACAATTTAGAGTTATAGCTGTCAAAAGAATAAGAAATGACACCAGAACCAGGAGGAATTGGTGAGAATCTGTTACTTTATACCCATTTCAACCCTAACAAAATAAATTTCTACACTTAATTCCAGGCAATAACTAGATTTCAGTGACAATTTTGCCTATGGGTGTCCTTCTCAAAATTCCATCTCAGGTTTGGTGATGTTTATAATTAAGGGTCCTTGGGATGGTTAAAGTGTGTTAACTTGACTGGGCCACAAGGTGCCCAGGTTAAAAGTTGTATCTGAGTCTATGTTTCTGAGTAAGATGAGCATTGACCTCTATGAACTAAGGGAAGCAGACTGCCCTTCCTTCCCAGTGCAGGTGGCCCTTTATGGTCAGAACACAACAAAGACAAGGGAAGAAAGAATGAGGAATTTGCATCACTGCTGAAGTGGGACATCTCAACTCTCTTCTCTTGCCCTTTGAAGTCAGACTGAGTTATACCACTGTCTTTCTTGGTCTTCACCTTGCAAAAGGCAGACTGTAGGACTTCTCAGTCTCCGTAATCAGGTGAGTCAATACCTTATCATCTCTCTCTTTCCCTTTCTTCAACATATATTAGTTCTATTTGCCTGGAAAACCCTGACTAATACAATAGTGATAATTCCACTGAGTGTAAAGGAAAACATGCATTTACTACACATTCTGTGGATTTAAAGCAAACATATATGTTCTATCAACAATGCCCTGGGGTGATGACTCCTATTTTGTATTTTTGATTCTTCCTTGAAAAACAGCTAACAAATTTTCTTATAAAAAATTCATCCCAATGATTATTCCTTAGGATTTATTTACTAAAAGCAAGAACAATGACATTTATGTTTGTGCCTTTGCCATTTTGGCATCGCTAGAAGACAGACTGATTTATATAGAAGGATTTTTTTTCTCTGAGCAAAGGGACAAAAAAACATGAATGAATATCAAGGAATATCAATGGTATCAATTTATTTTATATCAACATTGTATCAGATTTGTCGTAGGAAGTCTTTGATTGAATTGAAAGGTCATATTCTTGATGCACTGCAGGATGTACTTTCCATTTTCCAGGGAAGCTCCACATTTTTCTATTCCATTCAGATTGCTTTACAGTGGTGTTCTAAATGTGGCCACTAGCGACTCTTTACATAACAACACAACCTTACCATTGATTATGCTAACATTTAGG
This sequence comes from Dolichotis patagonum, assembly GCA_004027295.1. Classification (NCBI taxonomy): domain Eukaryota; kingdom Metazoa; phylum Chordata; class Mammalia; order Rodentia; family Caviidae; genus Dolichotis; species Dolichotis patagonum. The sequence goes on from PVJX010001737.1 coordinate 110,301, forward strand.
CCTGATAGCCCTTTTAATCCTTAATGCCAAATGTACACTCTAGTAGCAACTCTAAATCTAATTGCACAGTCTTAATCTCTGGTGCTGGGGCTTAGGAGTCTATGTGATGGAGGTTATCATCCAGGAGATTATTTTGGTGTAGCTAGTCCATTCACTTGCTTTTTAAATTCTTCCTCTACTTCATTGCCAGATGTCTCAGTGTTTCCAAAATTCCTACCTTGACTTTCCACAGTTCCAGTGCCAACCTGCTACTGGCTGTTTCCACAAACACAATTCTTGCCTTAACCTTCTTCAGTGAGTTCATAAATGCAGATTTTACTTTCCAATGGCCCATTGCCTAATGTCTTCAGCACAGTTTCTACTTTATAAAGCCGAGTGTGTCCTTGAACCCCACCATTCCTTTCACTCAAGTTTCTTCGATTGCTCCTCTCCCTCTAAAATCACGCCTCCCTTTTCTTTGACTTGTTTGATATTGAAACTCAGCACCCCATTTCAGGGTGTCCAGGTCCTAGTAAAGCTAACCCCATACTATTTACAGAGCAGCATTTCCCTGCTCTTGCCACGACACAGCCTCTGCTTTCAGAGCTTGCTTGCAGGCTTCGCTAGAGCAGGGGCAAAGCGCCATACATCTCTGAATCAGTGCTTCACAGAGTCCTTTGCGCAGGAAATGTATTCAAAGGGCCAGAGATAAATGAATGACTTTACCAGCTCTGTTTATTTGCAACTTTCTTTTGCTCATGGTCACTCATCTGCTTGGCCTATCTTTCAAAGCCCAATAAAAGTCTCATCGTGATCTCTCGTGTAGATACTGATTCTTCTCATCCTTCATTCTTTCAAGTGTAAACTATCCCTTATTTTATGAAGCCTTATGTCGCCATCTAAATTTTTAAGTTCTTTACAGGAAAAACATGGATCTAATAATACGCATCACAAAGACTTCAATAATAGCTAGAAAACTGATTATTGAAGATAATTATTGACGACAGAAAAAAGTCTGTGGTCCCCAAGTTCTAGATCTGTCTCTGCCATTCATTCCATGTGAAACCCTAAAGAAATATTGGTATTTGTTTCTGCTTTGCTTTTCATTTGATAATATGATTTCTAATGGCTCAGTTAATTCCAAAGCCCATCATCTGGGAACATTCCAGCTACCCTAAGAAAATCCTGGCTCAGGGAATTTTTTTGCATCCACTGTTTCTGTTCGGACCAGTGCCCTTCTGGGTATCCATCAGACTCACTTCCTTAAGTCTTGGTTCACATTTTATTCAGTGAGGCTCAGCCTGACCACTCTAGCGAAGACTGGAAGTCTGCTCTTGCCTTTTGTCCTCTCTCCTCCTGCAGAATATTCCATCCTACTTTGCTACTGATTATCTTACTGCAGTGTATAGTCCTTATCACCTTGATGTATATATGCAGCTTTGTTACTATGTTTTACCGTCTGTCTCTTCCCACTGGACTCAGTCTCAGACGCGGTGACCCTGGTCAGCTGGGCTCCGTGTTGTATCAGGAGCACACAGAGCAGTGACTGGCAGCTGATGCTTAGCAAATATTTGCAGAATGAATGGATCTATTTATAATGGAATGACATTTAGAAACTAGATTCTCAGAATCCAAACTCTCTGTAACCTAAAACCAGAAACATTATCTTATCTTTGCCTATTAAAATTGATTGAAAAATAAAAGTTTCAAATCCGGGTTAGGGGTAAAATTCTAATAATAATAACAGAGATCACACTGCTAAATAATTTATAGAAAATATGTCAAAATGTAGTTTTCTGAATGTGTGCTCAAAAGGATCCAAGAATAATAAAATGATAATGCCTGGGGTAATGAAATATTTTAATTATAAATTTCTACCATTGATTTTAAAATGTTTATAAAATGTGTGACATATTCAGAAATAATATAATACTAAATATTAATGATTTTCCTTGGTATTTGTTAAGTCAGTATTATGAAGAATAAATCTTGTTATGACTATAAAAGACAATATAGAAAATGTAGAAATTTAGAATAAATTTATATTGTTCCATACAGACCCAGAAAACTGACATGTTGGGACATTCCAACCTCTTCTTCTGATATGTATGTTTTTCCTAACACCAGTGTTAGAAAAATGAGCATGAAGATTGTAATTTGAAACAAGGTTTACTGAAGACTGTACTGTGGAATTTTTTTTCTCCTTTCTATCCTTAGTCTATATATTTTAAAGTTTTTTCTTGAAATTTGTCTAACATCTCTTCTAATTCAAATTAATGTTGTACAAAATATTACACATTGGGAGTTTTACTGTATATGTCAGCTGAGCCTAATATAAGACATGTGACATATATATTATGCTCTACATTATTATGTTCAAAATTTTTGAAAAGTTATATTAATGTGGTTAATTTTTAAAAAAATAAATGGCTGTACAATAGTTTTTGGTAAAATTACTAAAAGTCACAAAGACTTTAGATAGATATAAAAGACAGTTTCCCCAGTAAGTTCATGATTGAAGACATGTCATGACTGAAGATATCAAAACATTGCTGAAGACCATGACCTGAGAGGTACAATAAACTGAAAAGATTACCTATTAGAGCTCTAATGTTCATTCTGAGGCTAACAGTTCAATAAATGTTTCCACTTTAATCATATTCAAACTAATGAAATTTCATCCAACTCTATAATTCTTTTAAGTTTATTGAGTATATTTGAAGTTCTACATTTTACTTATTCCCATAAATCAAATTCTTCATTCCTTGAATTATTTCATATTCTTTCTTATTCACAGAAATTCCTAAATATATAAGATTCTAATTCATTAAATAAGGAATGTAAAGCTTCATAGTTCTATACTGGTAGCAAGCTAAATACTTTGGGTAACTTAGTGTCCAAATAGCATATGTATAATAATCAGAGATTACACATTTCCAAGATTTTTGTTTTTTGTTTTTTTGTACTGGGGACTGAACACACTACCTCCTGCTTACTAGGCAGGCACTTGTACTGCTGAGCTATATCCTTGGCCAATTTCTGCATTTTCATATTTCCTTTAATAGATGGTTTTTCAATAACAATAGAAAAAGCCTTATCTTTGCGCTTCTTAATTTTAGCATAATATCTGTTGCAAATACATGAAAAAGGTGAAATGGATTCTGAGTTTTTCTTCTTTATTGCTGTCATCAACAGGCTAGAGCCATTCCAAAACTCCTGGTTAAAAAACAGCAGCATATACATATTATTTAAATTATTATTGTGAAGAATGTTTCCAATCAACCTGTCTAAAATATGAACTGAAACCAAAAATGATTTAGATTGATGCAAATGGACAGAGGTTTTAGTGGCTTTGGGGGTGGGTGGTGGTGGTCATGGCAGCGCACTGTCAATAATAGATGAGGTGAGAAGTCCATGACTGATGCCCTAGATGCCCACGCAGAGTGTGGTCTCCTTACAGCCCTTATCCGTACTTGTTCTGCCAGGAGACTGATGCAAAAAGACTATTGCCTTTGTCCTCCAGAAGACTTCTGGGTCCTCCACACTCCACCCAAAAAAATTTGCTGAGGTCTTTCTTATACTCACAAGCTGATGATCTAGATTAATGTTCTTCTAGCAGCACCCACAAAATCCAGTAGCCAACATGTAATTGAAAGGAGAGGAGGAGTCCACAAATGCATTTTTCAATAAAGTTGTGCACCAGCTACTGAATGCATAAGCAGTATATTATGTATATTATGCCATATAAGTTTCACATATGAATTTTTGTTCTGATTAACAAGATAACCACTATTGATTGATTCATCTCTTTTTAGTCATATAATTTTCTAACTAAGGTGTACTAAAAATACCATCAAGTACACTATGTGGAAGTAAATGTGATTTTTGGCACCGTAGGCCTTAAACATTTTTCTTTTAATTGAAGTATTCTGTATTAATAAGAAAAAAATATGGAATACTGTCAGAGTAATATAGAAACCATAACTTTATTAATGAATTGCTCGTGGAGAAGCTCTAAGTAATTTTCAAGTAATATTTGTTGCTATTTATGCATGTTTTTGTGGGAAAAGGTGATCAATGTTAATATCAATCTTGAGTTTTGCTTTACAAAAACACTGCTTCCTAAAATCAGCTACTAATTTGATTCAAGATAGACTGATAAAGCCACTTGCATGGCATTCACTGTAAAGTTAGTTGAGTTTTTAGACATAATGCATGGCAGAAATTTTCAGGTGACAGTAAAACTTCAGAGGACAACTGACTTACCTTGCTTGGTGAGCATTCTTTCCCTTGCAAGTCATCACTGAACATCATGATATTTTCTAAGAGAACTCCACTAACTTTTTGTCATCATCTTCCACCCCATATATCCTCCATGACTTCCTGGCTATTCTGAGAACTAAAGTCTCTAGTATCAGAGTCTTAGAATTGAAATCAGTAGCATGTTTAGGCAGTTCGTTAGAAACCCTTGCACATTTTCTGTAATCAAGAAGTCCTTAATCAACAACCAGCATCTGTTGAGAACATCCTACCTGATTTACTGTATCTGATGGATTTGATGATTGCTGAAGGATGTGTCACACGGAAGTACTTTGTATGAGACTTTCCTCTCTGCCCCATACTCTGATTGTACCACAGGAATAATGAAGTGAAAAGCCTTTCCTAACTCATGTGTCTCAGAGAAAAGAAGTCCAGATCCATTAGTTCTGAGAGAGGCTAAACCAGATGTTAGTGGCCTAGATGATCTTTGCTAAATTGGTGTGCATGATTTTATTACTCATTTATTAATCCAACCTATATTTACAAATTGCTATAATGTTTAAGACTGTACAACATTGGAAGACTGAGCTGGAGATGAAAAGACTAAAGAGACAAAGAAGCATGCCAGTGAACACTGATCGTATTCATGGCATTAAACTGCACTTCACTGTTAACTGATGCAGAGAAATATAGAGAATTCACATTTTTTGAGCTGGGACATGACCATTTCCCCCAAAACAGGTTGAAAATGCACAGCACAGACTTTTTGCTCTTTTTTTTGACATTTGAAAACAAGATCCAGCGTGGGAAGCACCGGCCTCACCTCTTTGCTGGTGTGCAGGACATTTTTGCATAGATTCATCGGCTCTGAGGACAGTCAGAGCCCTCCAAGGAAAAGAGAGGAAATGTGGCTCATTGCACCCTAACGCATAAAAGAGGAAAATCCACGTTTGAATCAGCTTGGAGGTTAATAGAGTAAAGAACCATATAAATGCATTCCTTTTCCCCAAGGCTAGGCTACTGTCAGCAGAAGATGATTGAGTTAGCCAAGGCATTTCCCCTTTTTTTTCTAAAGTTTTCAGTGTCATGAATTCCACCCATGCATACTACCCCATCTCTACACTCCCCTCCACACACACTTTCAAAAGACAGCATCTAAGCTGCCAACTCTATGCACCTCCTCAGTAACCTATGCCAGATTTCTCACCACAAATACATAGAATGATGAGGAAAATAGCTAAAATTAGTTTAAATGGTTTAAAATACCCATTCCATTGTAGTGGTGATAAAGGGAAAATGTAATCAAAGCAGATAACCATGCTCTTTGGGCATTTATAAAAATGGTGATAAAAACTATGCAGACTTCAGTTTTCATTGTTCTACCTCAGAAGTCTCAAAACTTTTCCTCCTTTTCCTTTATATTTAGTGATCAATGCAGAGGATTTCAGAAGAAAGGATCTTTTGAATGAATGGATAACCAGACTATATATGTGAAACATTTATTCTTATTCATTGGGCCAAGAATTTATGATTTAAATACTAGATTTACTTATTTTGTACTGGGGATCAGACTCATGACCTCACACTTGCCAGGCAGGCACTTATGATGGTGAGATAAATTCCCAGCCCAATAGATTTATTTTTACTATTTTCCAATCCTTGTTTATCACACCATCTTATATTGAAAATTGTTTACATTTATTTCTGTAATAGATTTGAGAAAAAATAAATACCTACTTTTATATGGATAAATTTTGGATAAAGATACAAGTCTGGTATAATTTCTCTCTGGTTTACTTTCTGTTTAAAAAATCCTACTAATTTTCTGCCTAATATCATGGCTAAAGGAGTGTTAAAATTTCTATTACATCTTTGATGTCCTATCTCATTATTAAGCCTTGCTCCATTACTAATGCTCACAAATAGAACTTTACCATGTGCAAAGACCATCTGGTATACTCCAAACCATGAGATCCGGGAGACCAAAAAGACTTGATTCATTTAGCATTTCTCATTTAAAATATTTTCTTTGGTTGGTATAGTGCTTGTTTTAAATATTCAAGTGTTCTAGTTTAAGATTTATTATGCCCATTAGTATTGCTTTGTTGAAACTGTAGTATGCATTCTAACAAGTATCTACAATTTATGGTGGTAAATTCAAAGTCCTATAATTATTGTAGTAATTTCCAACTCATTCACTTGTCATTTTTTATTTCCAAGTCTTCCCACAAAAATTTCCAAAATTAAAAAGGCTCTTGTCCAACTTGGATTTTGTTCAAAAGCTAATTTCTCCTTTGGATGAGGTAAGTCAGCTGTAAAATATATCATGCATTTTTCCTGTTTTGCATATTAAAGATACGTCATCAAAATTCAGAAAACTGGGAGAGTGTTAAGGTTTATGTCTAGATGTCCTCTCAAAGCCCTATGCAGTCACAAATGAGTTTTTTCAGAGGTGGCTGGATCTAGAGTGTATGACACATGGATTGATTCATGGTGCAATGCTAGAATCAAGGGCACTAGGATTAAGGGTGTGAGTGCCACCCGCTCTGAATAGCCTGATAGGATACAAGGGACAGAAAGAGCAGTAGTCATTCCTTGTTACTTTGCTACCTTCTGCCCTCTACAAATTATTTCTCCTCTGGAATGCCACCTTGCCTTGCAACCAGCTAACTATGGACTGAAACCTGTATAAATTGCTGTGTGACCAGAAAAATTGTGTGGTCAGCCTTCCTGACCACACCATTCTTGATTCTAGCATGTACCTAAAATCAGCACCATGGGAATAATGCCAAGGTCTTCCACCAGCTAGAGCAGTAGCCAGGCTTTCTTCTCTCTTGGCTGTAGTGGTCTACTACCTATGATTCCGATCCCAAGGAACAACTTCCTAGGCTGCTGCCACACACAGAATTTTTCTTGTCAGTGCTCAGATCATAATGCTGATAGAAATGATGCTGTTAAAGACCAGGCTATGAAACTTTCCACTGGGAAGAAGGACTACATAGGCTGTTCAACTTAACAATATATGTTATACCATGGCAGAAATTTTGTCCCCACTTTGCTCATGTCCAGAGAATTTTCCTATACTAAGATTAAGGTCAGTAGACTAATTAATCTAGCAGAAGAAATTGCAAGGCAGTCTAATGTTGAGACAATGGCATGGCTACTGTTGGGAGCATTTAGTCCCATCTATGTTGAGAACAAAGAGACCAGCAGAATGATTTAAAATGTTTTGAATTTGGCCAGAAGAGAAGCTCCAATAAAGCTGTGGACTGCAAAGATAGAGCAGAAGAAATCTTGATTGCTGAGAAGGAACAGGAAAATAGAAAAGATGGCCTAAGGGCATCACAAGAAGCAGCACGTCTCCACCCTTTGCAGCCTCAAAATTGCAAGTGAAAGACTTTGCTGTGAGAAGAGAGTTTCAGAGCACCATGTTCCAGAATGACAGCATCCTAGGGAGTTGTTGCTGGGGAATTGGTTCACAGGCACTCAACCCAGACATCCAAGAAAGAAGAAACGTGGCTACTGCTCTAGCTGGTGGCAGAGCTTGGCATCATCCACTTGGTGCTGATTATAGGTACAGGCAGAAGGCAAGAGTTGTGTGGTCAGGAAAGCTTCTACCCAGATTTCAGAAGATGGCCCGGGAGACCAGGCAGTGTGTCCCTGAGAAGGCAATGTGTGAGGTTGTGATTGTAAAGCTGAAGGTGCAGTGGAGACCCCAGAAGGCTGGAGAAGCCAGGAATGTGAATCATCTAAGGAAAGCTTCAAGGAGCGGGCAAAGCCAGCCAAAGAAAGAAGCCATGGGAGTTACAACCACCAGACATGTTATAAGAATAGAGTCATCCAAGTCCTTTGGAGTTCACAGCCACAGATTGCTGGAGATGCTAGAAGTGCAACTGTGGTGTTTAATGTTTGCCCTGCTAGGTTTTGGTCTTGCTTTGTTACCTTTCCTTGCCATCCCCTTGTTTGTGATTTAATGTTTGCCATATTGGATTTCAGTCTTGCTTTGTTCCCATTCCTTGCTATCCCCTCCAAGTTTTGGACTATCCTGATAAAATTTTTCATTGTTCTTATTGTATCATTGCAATGTTCTAGCTCTTTTCACTTACGCTCTTTGAATTTTGTTGCTTTCCTGAACTTCTAACTTCTGTTTTTAGGTCGTGTCGCCTAGGCCCTGTCATTCCAAAAGTCGGCCATCCACCATGTTCTACTGCTGTTTCTCTTTCTGACCACCTAAATGCTACCTTCTTCCATCCAAACCTCTTGTTGGTCATTCCAGTCAGATCTTTCTGGTAGGAAACTCATACAGATGATATATCTATAGAATCTCTCTTACAAGAAATATTCTAAATCCAACAAATTTTTACCTTTCAAGTTCTGAAGTTCATCTACTTCCTCCTGATTCTTGCTAGTAAACTATTCAAGTGCTGCCCAGGAGGGTGGTCTTTTGAAACCTATAATAATAGTTTTTCAGTACCAAAATATCTCAAGTAGACAAAGAAGAAAATTCACTATAATTTCCTACAAGGGAAAAGGAAAGCTTTTCGTTGAAGTCTTATTATAGGCTAGCATTTCTGAAAATGTTTGATTCTGCACAAAAATTGATGTTTTAAGGTTCTTGAAAGAAATAGGCATGACAAAATTCATTACACTTTGGTTCACTTTGGTGGCATTGGACATACATGCCACACTTGCACAATTTGGCCTGCTTTATATACACCCATGTAATAATACAGCTTTACAGAGCCAGAGTTTATTTGTATATAGGGTATCAAAATGTATAAAACACCATGTAGGTGTCAAATATTGCTATTGTTAAAGTAAATATGGTCAGACATTTCTTTCATGAAACATATCAGAAAAATAAAGTATTCTAAAATCAAATAGTGCTTGCTATTGATGGATTCTTCTAAATATCTTGGATACTAATTAAAGATCACAGCTCTTTGAGTTTAACTTGCAAGAATTATCAAATTAAATATTGGGATACTGTTAATTTAGTAATCCTATGTCTCTAAGCTTGAAGAGAAGAATACATAGGTACATAGGCTTACATATAAGATTTATTCAGAGATTAACTAAAATGAATTTTCTCCAGTATAGTTTGGATTTGTATTGCTGAATGTTATCAGCTGGCTAGAAAAACAAAACAATAATCAAACTAATTTGGCCATTCTGTGTTGGCTGAGCCTGTTTTACTTTGGTGGGGGATATGAGCAGTGTAATAGGAACACAACGGAGTTGTTTAGTTATGCCTTAGAGGGGATTTGAAAATTTTAGCTTCTCAATCTGATGAGATAAAACAATTACCAAAGAAAAGCCTGGTTTAGAATCTGAAATAGAAGTGTGCTTTTAGGAATTGTGGTCAGTGATAGGCAGTGGAATGATTTACTCTTAGCCGTTCCGCTCCATACAGAAAAATGTGTTGTGGTAGTTGTAGGATTACTTGAAGCATACTTTTAATATTGTAAAATACTAAAGAGGGAGCTGTAGAGAACTTGTTATATAACGCACACAGAAATCCACGCCCAGTAACTCAGAAGAGCATTGCATTGTGTATACCAGAAAGTGCTTAGGCACCACTAATTACTGGTCATCTCTGCAAAAGACCCAGTCTGTGCACTGACTGCAGGGTTGAGTTTCATTAGTGCTGATTGTACAGCAAGAAAAGCCACCTGTAAATAATGGTATCCATAATCTCTCACACCAAAACTCAGGGAAACTTCAGTGATTCTTTTTAAGCTTGGCAACAGGAAGTTATGATTATTTTCCCGGCAATAATGTCCAAGAATTATACAATAGTCGAGTACAAGGATACATTTGACTGCTATGCTATTTACATAATACATTTATTTAAAATTACATAATACATTTATTATGTAAATGTAATACATAATAATGTAATACATAACACATAATTACATAATACATTTATTTAACAGTCACCAAGCACCCTATAAGAGTGCCCATCCTACTTATACAATGCTGAATAGGGACCTGGAAACACAAAATTAATAACCAGAGAGCATTTCAAAAGACACCATATTTACATTAAGGAGATCAGTAGAAGATTTTTAAGAAGTTTTTTATGGTTTCCATAAAATGAGAATCAGAGTGAAAAACAATAAGGAAATAAGAATTTGCAGTGTCTTCATTCAAGCAGTTGTGCTCTTCATGATTCTTTTTCAAGAATGGCTCTCTTCTTTTTCATGACAATACCTGAATTTCCCCTCTTTCAGTTCACCCTTTGGTTTGTGATCTTGCTCCTATCTTGCTCAGTCTGTCTCTCCCAAGTCTTGATGTTTTCTTCTTCTGCTCATCGCTCCTGAGGAAATAATGTTCTGTGGGTTAGGGAAGCTCCTGTCTTGCAAGCATCCACTACTCCCACCCAGTGTGACATTTTGCCCTAGATTTTTAACTGCACAAGACACCAGAATTCTCAGTCTCTCCACTTAACTGGAAAATTAGTTTGGACAATTTGTGTCATCTCACACATGAACAATATTTAATATTGTTTATTGAGTAAAAGTATAAAAACAAGATCTTCATCCTAAGGTATTCCTACTCCAGATTTAATTAAATGTATATTTTTCTTAATATCCAGATAGCTACAAAGGTTATTTTATATTGTGGTTTTGTGTTTTGCTTGAAGGATCACATATATAAAATCCTTTTCTTTTTATGGGAAAAGATGCTCACCTATATAATAGTGGGAGGCTATCTTAATCCTTTCAGAGTTAGGGGTAGAATAAGAACAAATAACATGGACTGAGTGACTTCTGAACAACTGAAATGCATTTCTCTCAATTCTCCAAGTTGGAAAATATATGATGTAGGTCCTGGCATATTTGGTGTCTGGCGAGGACCTCCTTTATGCCTCACAGATTGCTGTATTTTCACTGCACACTGATATGAAAAGGAGAGAACTCCAGGCTCTTTAACCCTCTATGAAGGCACTAATGCAATTTAGTAGGACCCTACCCTCGAGACATAGTGACCTCCCAAAGGTAACACATTCAAAAACCATTGCTTGAAGTTGAAGCTTCAACATAAGAATTTTTGGAAAAACACAAATGTTCGGGTCATAGAAGATGCCAAAAAAATTTTTGACAGTTTAAAAACTGTGCCTAAGTCTAAATTGTTCCATGACCACAAAGCCTACTTGTTTACTACTGAGACAATTTTTCTTTAGACTTCATAACTGAAAATCTGATGATCTGGTCCTAGATTTCCTTGTGCCATTCCCACATTGTGCTCTGTGAGTGTCTAACCTAGAGCTAGCATTCTCATGTAATTTTCCATGTTGGAGTTTGGCTTGGTTCATGTTTTGGATGAAGGAGGGGAGGAGAACAGATCTTGTACTTTGCTATGCTTATAGCTGGGCATTACGTGTTGTGTAAATGAGATTGTATATGGAAATTTCAAAAGATCTGGTTTTTGTTTACTTGTTATGTAACATCATCCCCTTTTCCTTGTCTTTGTATGCTTTATATTTATCTCAATTTACAACACATGACAACAATTCACTAAAATTTTCCTAGCAGTCTCATTTAGGATCATAGCTTAGCTTCTTCAGTGTATCAACCATAACAGAAAATTGCCTTTATATCCCCAAAAACTAAAAGGTAACTAATTATTTCCTAAAAATATAAAACTAGATTTTACTTACTTGATCGTGTATCCCACAGATATACAGGGTTTTTCATTTCAATTTTAATTGAAAGTACTATGGGTAACATCATATTTTCTTAAACTCATAAAGTTGACAGACAACCAATTGCTATGCTTATCTGTTAAAAAAAAAACACTTTTGCTTGAATTAAACCTTGTAATTTCCTCTTGAAATGTCTAGCCTATCCGGTAAATGCACCAAGAAAGATATATGGCAGGAATTTTTTGCTCCAACAGAATATTATGGGGAATAACATTGGTCACATACTGTTGAAAAGAGTATTTTTTTCCCATTTCGTACATTATGTAGTAAGTTACAACCTTAGGGTGAACATCTGTACAGTGGAAATACCACGTGCAGATACTTAAGGTCAGGTTATGTTAAGTCTAAGGCCTCAAAATGATAGTTTTTTTCATAATAAATAACACAAAAATGTCAACTTCATTCTGCACCTAACAGCTACACATTTATTATTGTTTTGACCCTACAATAAAATTTCTGATGTATAATATATCCAGAACCCTGTGGTCAAGAAGCAGTCGGCCACTTTGTGTTCTTTCCTTATGCATTTTGTGAACAGTGATTGTCCTCCTCCACTATCACTAGGTCTGTTTTGCTCTTTTCTTCCTGGTTGCTCATGTATAAATTTAGGTGATTGATTTGAGATCTTTCTTCTTTTATAAAGTAACTGCAGCATAAAATTTCCCACTGATCAGCAATTTTGGCTATTTAGTTTCCACAGGTTTTGAAATTTTCTTCTGTTACTCTTCTTATTTTTCATCTATTTTAGTCAGAGAAATACTTGGGACAGTTTCAATCTTTGAACATTGATTTTATGGCATAACATAAAATCTATCCTAAGAGTTTCTCAGACTCTTGGGAAGAATGTATCTTGTGCTGTTGTGTGAAGTATTCTATGAATAGATGTTAAGTTGATTTTGATTTTGAATATTGATTTTTGACAAAGGTCTAAAAGCAATTCAGTGAATACATGATGACTTTTTAAAAGTCAGTTGTGAATCATTCATGTTTACATACAAAATGATGAGCTTCTATTCATATGTGGCACAGGATACAAATATTAATGAAAATGGACATATATCAAGATGAATCCTAAAACCATAAACTTATTAAAATAGGGGGAAATCTTCGTGACTTTTAAAAATTTAGGTAAAAATTTATTAGGAATGATGTTGAGTATGCGTTATTTTGGAAAAAATCAGTAAAATAGATTTCGTAAGAGTTAAAAACATTTACTCTTCACAGAATCACACGCTGAGAGAAAATATGTTCAATCACTTTTCCGACGAGCTACTTTAGACCCAGAATATCTAGAGAACTCTTAAAATATTACAATAAGGAAATTCTAAGTTAAAAACTTGATGAAAGATTTGAACAGACACATTGTCAAAAAAGATACATAATTACAAAATAAGCATACAAAAAATCCTTTCTATTAGTAACCATTTGGAAAAATGGATATTTCAGCCACAATAAGGAATACTATGCACCTACTAAAATAGCTAAAATTTAAAAGCCTAACTACACCAAGTGTTGGTGAGAATGTAGAGGCTTCAGAAATCCTATCTACTATTGTTGAGTTTGTATCATAGTGCTACAACTTTGGGAAACTATTTAGCAATCAGTTAAAAACTAAACATAACCTATTATATCATCTCACCATTCCACATTTATTTACCAAGGCAAGGAAATCATATGCTCATAAAAAGCCTTAAGCAAGAACATTCATGGTAACTTCATTGGTAATAGCATAAAAAAACCCCAAAAAACAAACTGGAAACAACCTATATGCTCATCAATAGAAAAATGGATAAATTATAAATCCACACAGTGAAGAACTAACTACTCAATAACAAAGAGGAAACATATATGTAATTGAAAAATCCAAAAATACTTATGCTGAAGAAGGAAGACAGACAAAATGAGTAACATTCCCTAATTCTACTCACATACAATTCTAAAAAACATAATGAATCTATAGTGACAGAATACAGTTCTGTGGTTTCCTGAGTTTGATTGTGGGTAAGAGGAAGAAGGGATTCCCACAGGGCCCCAGGGTTCTTTCAGAAGTAATGAATATGTTCATTAACTTGATTGTGGTATGGTTTATTTTATATCAATAATACCATAACAAAGTATTTTTATAATAATAAGGTAAATATAATCATGTCACTTTCACGGTGAAGATTCTTCAGTGTCTCCACAGCCTACATTATCCAGTGTCCTGCATGTTACCCAATGTTTGTGATGACTTGGTCTCTTGTAATTCCCACACATACCATCTGTGTTCCTATTAAGTAAAGCAACTCGAAGCTCTTTTAAATAACAATAATTTTTTTTAAAACTTCCTTTGGGCAATTCTTATATTTGCTTTGCTTTAAAGTCTCCATTGAACATGCCAGACAGACACCTGCTTATCCTTCTAAGACTCAGCTCAAATTGCTTTTCTTGTGCCCCTTTTACCCTCAGTTCAACCAGTAGCTGGGCTATGCCTTGTCTGCCATCCCATAGTTCCCTGTTCAAGCTCTTCGCAAAGTTAAATTAGATATTTACATTTTAGCATCTTCTGTTACATTATGGGGCTTTGATGGCAAAAGTTTTATTTTATTTGATATTCTCCCCAGCAAGTAGGAGAGTTTGACACATTTTTACGAACTGAATGTATGATCTCTAAAGCTGTAAGATGAAAACGTAAATATGTATTATGAAACCATGATATAGAAAAGCTGACTGTTGTTACTGTTCTAAATATGTCCTGAAAGCAAATATTATCCCAGGAACCATTCAAGTGTCTTTCATAGAAAGAAAAACAGGCTTATACCATACTTTCCGTATCAATAAATTATTTCACAGTGTTCATCATTTAGATTTGTATCTCTCCCAATGGGGTCTTAGTATTCATACATCTCGCATATCCTAGTCTCTACCTTATTAAAGTTGAACAAATTTATTTGATTATTATGTTTCCTTCATTTTTACTTGGAAAAAAATCTATAAAACTGTTAGCAAGGGAATAAAATCGACTAAAAGCAACAACAGTAGTGTAATTAAGTTTTAATTCATTTTGGCATATTTTCTTTAGGTAATCTTAAAAAACAACACAGGCTTCCACATCTTGGTTTTCCACTTTGATTTTGTGTAATGATTGCTTTTTCTTAATTAAAAGGGCTGCTGAAGGATAAAGGGGTGGTAATTCAATCAGGCCAACCTTTTTCAAATTTCCTTCTTTATTGCTTTCTACCTTAATGAAAACATTCTCACACTAAGCCACAGTGATATCAAAGAACAACACGGCATTGCATTTAGTATTAGTGTAAATCAGAGAAAGTGATTCTGTTGCTGTTTAAAGAATCTGAAAGCAAGATAAGTCACTAATTTTTGATATTCGAAACAAATTATTTGAATTAAATTTGTTGTTAATTGCATCATAATTGTTTTCACCTATTGAATCATTAGAGAAAGGCACTTTGTCTTCCAGTGAGTTGGAAAGGCCAAATGACTGGTGACTGGAAAAATTCAGAAGGGGACAAAGTTACAAAACCAGCTTCAGAAAAGAGACTCCTAATCCGATTGATTATGCCTCAGAGAGTCTGTGAGTTCCTTTTCCAGAACTGAGTAATTCTTTTCTGCTCAACTTTAAATAACTGTAAAATCCAGACTAGTGGAATGATTCCAATATGTGGACAGTGTGATTAATTCAGAGAACTCTGGCATGGTAACAAAGTCAAGTATTTCTCACTGTGAGAAATTTTCAACGTATTTCATGGATAAGATTGAACAGATTGGGAAGTATTCTGCTTCTATGGGAATAGCATTAAAGAGTGACTCATGTTAAGGGAGGGGGCTGGAAAAACAGTTTTTGCTGGTGGTGTTTTGTTGTTTTCATGGTTGAAGAGGTCTTGAGGATGTATAGACAACCAGTGGAAGATAAAGCCTTGAAGTTCACTATACTGAAAAGTGACTAATCAAGTACAAATATTGATCTACTAAATACATGCTGAGCATCTATGATGCAATATGCAGAGAAAGATGAATTTCTGGTCTCATAAATTTTGTTTCTCAAGGCATGAGTTTAGGACAATTTACAGTATAACTGTTGTGTATGACTCTCAGTAGCCTGGGTATCAGTCTGGTTTGTGAATGAGAATTTGTGAGGACTCAGCTTGGGAATATGTAGTTCTGACTTTTGCAACAATAGTTATACCTACTAAAGTATGCGGGACACTAGTTATTGAGTTTATGATCAGTGATGAACTAAGACAAATACACAAGTTTCTGTGATATATTGCATAATTTCATTTCTGCAATTGGAGAGTTAGAAACTGCTATTTAGGTTAAAGAAGGGAGAAACTATGCCTGGGAAGAAGTATCTGAAAATGTGTAACAAAGTGTTTCCGACAGACGTCTTAGGAAAACATAGTTTCTGTAGTTGGCATTGGGATTAATAATGTTCCAGATGAAGAGAGTACATGAGTAGAAGCAGAATGTGTTTATGGAAAACTGAGTTCTGATTAGTAACATTTTTCCACGTTTACATTGCATTTGGAGAGATTTTAAAAATATTGCTACCCAGGTTTGCTCAAAATTCTTACTTTGTGTGTCTTTTGTAAGGTTTTAAATTAGTATTTAAAAAATGAATTATGGTATAATTTTTATTATTTTTTAAAAAGGAAAGTCAACAAATGAGCTTTTTGGCTAGGTGAAAGAAAAGAATTTTGTGAGTAAAGAAATGATTAGTTAATTTTCAAAGTTAGAATGTTCAGGTGCCAGTTCCCTCCTAGCTGGTTATAAGAAATGCAAACTGGACTTCTCAAGGTATTTACACAGAAAGGAGTTTTTAAAAGTAAAAAGTGAAGAAAGGAGTCTCCTTGGACTATATTATTTAAAACTTGCAATTAAACTGAGAAAATTTTTCTAATACTTCCTGAAAACTACTATCATATGAAGTGATTGTACTGAGAAGATAACTCTGGAAGGAAAACAATGCAACCAGAAGTTTCTGTGGTCCTAATTATTCAGGAGATGTATGCATCAAAAATTAGGATGATATATCGAATTTTGAACATTTTGTGGATGAAAATTATAGATAAACATAATTCCAAAATAACCTTTCTCCATTTCTTTACATGGTTTTTTCTTCTTTCCATTTTCACCCTTCATTGTCTTATTGAATTTTCACAAAAGAAAGTGAAAGTTTCAGAGTAAGTGGGAGAATCTAAGGCTAAAAACTACCTAACATGAAATATCCCATACTATTCATTTTGTTCTTTATTGAATCAGATTCTTTTTTCCAGGAAATTTCCCTTTTGAAAAGAAAAAGCATTATAATTTATCTTTTTTCTGGTAAGTTTCTGCATGCAGGTGTGATGCCATGCATGTATTGATTTACTAGTGTCATGTGTTTTTTCTTTTCTTTTGCCCTTTTTTACTTTGATTCAGGGCCCAAAAAGTCAGCACATCATAATCTTGAATATAAATGAAATCATAACTGATATTATCAATGGGAGCATCATTATTGTTGCTATTTGTAGTATTTAATGACCATAAATGCTTAATTTACTTCAACTGGCTTTCTAGCCTTGATTTACCCATGTGTCTTCTCTTTTCTTCTTTTGTAAAAACTCCTTGACTATCTCAGTCAAGCACCATACTTTCACCTCTCTCAACCTCAACTGTTGATTCTGTTTCTACATTCAGCAATGGTGCCTTAGTCACTTTCCTTGTAACTGGGACACAAAACCCAACACCCACAACTGCATAAGGAGAGGTTTATTTAAACTCACTGTTTGTAGTTCATCCCTAGCTGGCTCCAAGGCACAACAGCATGGTGGAAGGGCCTGGGAGGAGGAAAGTCACTCACTTCATGGCTCACAAGAAGCAGTGAGAAGTCAATGCAGGAGACAGAGAAAAGATAAACTCTGCCAGATCAGACCTACAGTGACCCTCCTCTTTCAATGAGACTCTACCTCCTGACAAAATGCTATCTATAAACTTCCATAATTCAATTCAAAAGGCTGCCTATGAGTGCATGAGGCCCTTGGGGAACATCTAGATAAAACCATAACAGATGAGTAGCTGAGATTGAGATGTTATGGAGAAGACATAAAAATGTAACTACTGAAAGAAAGGAATGAGGAAAATATCAATATCATCTTACCTAAAATTGTATTTTTAGCATTTTTAATATTGTAAGACTTTTATTACAGACTTGTTAAAAATTTGTGTTAAATGAAAATGTCTTTTTTCTATAAAAATCTTTCTTAACCTTTATGCATACTTTGTAGGGTCAGGAAAGAACACATAATCCAATCTGATTGTCTGTCTCTTCCCTTCTCACCTCAGTGTAAATGAGAAACAATCTTGGGATTATTGATAGCTGCCTTTAACCATAATGGGGAGATTGCCAAGGTACAACATGGACATATGGGTGATAAAGCAGAGATAAAATATAATTATCTTTCTTCTAGAATTGCTTGAGTCATAATAAAACATGAATATCCTTTGCTTTTTAAGAGATTGGTTTTTATTTTTCCAAACAAAATGTACAGATGAAATAGAAGAAAAATCAATGGATTAGGAGTTAAGAGATCAAATATGGGATTCATCATATAATACGTGCTTTGGAAATATTGGTTTAATGAGTAGATTATCAAATTTTCCATTATCTCCTTATTTGAATTTAGATTAAGATTAAATATTATTTGATATTAAAATAGATTTTAATATCAAATAAAATATCATTTGCTAAGATCACTTCCTATTAAACTATTAATCACTTCCTATTAAAAATGACACATTCGATGAAGATTACACACTAAATATTAGCTATTAGCATCAGTATCATACATGAGGGACAATTTCTTTGCCTTTTCTTCTTTATTCATTTTTTAAAAAATATGGTCTCACTGTGTAGCACAGACTGGTCTCAAATTCATAGTGATCACCATACTCAACCTACCAAACGCTAGGATGACAGGCATAAGCACCATGCTCAGCTTGCATTTTCCTATTTTGTAATTATTTCCTCATTGCATTGTTGAGCATTAATGTTTTTAACCAACTGTCTTTGATAAACACAATAAGCATTATATTTGGCTTCAATCTAAATTCACTATCCTTGAAAAAAGATATTCATTATAAAATGACATTTCATATTGAATTGCAGCAGAAAGTTTACTATTTCACTATATACTGAAGTTATATATCATTTTTTTCCACAAGTGTTGCAAATATTTTAGCAATATATACTGTTTATCAGTAGTTAACTTTTAGGCTTGTTTGAGCTGTTTAATTTTTTTTTGGTTTTGTACTTTTTCTTTTCCTGCCTTTTGTTTATGTAACAAAAAAATCAGTTACATGGAAATGTTAAAATAAGGTGTTATTTTTATTACCTCATGAAGGCTAAAACTGAAAATTATACTTCAGAAGCATTTCTATGGAAGGTTAATAATTGTTTCTTTTACACTTAGAGAAACTAGCAAACAATTTATGTAGAGAAAAGAGATGATAACTTGACAGAGAATTGAGAGACTATTTATACAACTGTAGTCATGCCAGAATTTCTGGCATGTCAGAAACAAATGCATGTTTGATAGGTGGGGAGTGTGTAATGATTCAGTGAGGTTTGCAGTTGCTATCAGGTTTAAGCAGGAAATTGATTGAACTTCCTAGTGTGGTTGAAGAGGCCATTACTCAAATGAGATGGAAACCCCTACTTCCTAACCTCTTAATAATTTAAAAACTTCATGGCTCTCTTTAAGAATGTGGCACCAAATCTTAATATCGGTCCCATTTTTACTTTGTCATCCTTTTTTCCATTAAAATAGTGACTCTTGTCCAGTTCTTAAATGCAGTAATTTGTGGCATTCAAATGAAGATTGAGTTTTCCTTGGCTAACTCTCAGAGTTCCCCTTTGTTTTAGAAGCTGGTTCTAGAAGAGTTTTCTTTTCAGAGTCCCTAATAATCTTTGTCATGGCATTAAAGAACCACAATAAAGGGCTGACTATCATCCCTCTGTGGTCAGATTCAGTCAGATAGAAGTTGATTACACATGTGGTCATTTAAAATCAAATTACTTCCTGATATTAAAATTTTAGCATAAATATCCTTTCATGTTTTCCTTCATGTTATGAGCAGAGAAATGTAACAACTATAATGTATGTAGGTGTATATTTTAGAAGACACAAATAATTATTTTCTTCTTGGCAAAAAATAAATCATCAGAGAGAAGCTTTAGCTTTAAAAAAAAGTCATGGTCATATAACATATAACGTTATTTTCATTGCTTATTCATGAAAAACCTGTTTCCAATTGTTCTAAGTAACAATTTTTAAGTTATGGCATAATGACTTATCCCATTTAGTGTTCTTCTTTTTGTTCCATGGTTTAATTCCTAATTCCCTAAAGGTAAGAGAGAGCATTTAGGAAGCAACCTTAGGTCTATATTTCTTAATGCTTTATTATTTTTCTTTTTAAAAACTTGCCAAGAATTTCAATGCAACTAAAGGAATTCAATATAGCTAACATAGTGTCACTGTAAACTACTAGCCTATTGAAAAAAATATTAAAACTTTAACACTGTTACAGGTTTATATAAAAATTTTAAAGAGCATCATGAAAAGAATGGCCATTGAAGGAGGAAACATTTAAATTTTTTAAAAATTGCACTGGTTTCTACAAGTTAAAAGATATTTCCATGATTAGTTTTAAAGCAAGGCTGACTTAGGGCTCTGAAATAGATGAAAGATAAATTTGAGTGTAGTATGGGCCTAACAGTGACCTCATTAGGATTCTGGCTGCCAGCTGTAGTAGAATCACTATGCAGCCTTCCGCACTAACTGAACACAACTTGAATGATGCAGAAAGGCACACTTTAGCTCTAGTAGGTGAAGTTAGAATGGCAGTTCATTTTTTGCTCTATTCAGTGACTAGAAGGGGACTTGGATGAGTCTCAAGGGTTTAGGTAAATGTTCCGTGTTTCAATCTGGGTAGAAGTTACACACATATGTTCCATTTGTAAAAAAAAACTCATGGACTAGCTTATTTAAGAGTTAAGTACCTCATTATATGTGATATTTCAGTTCTAAGATTTACTAGAAAAATGAAAGGACTCTGCAAGGCAATTGATTTCAATTGTTAAGAAGAAAAATAACTTAGCAAAGCAAAAACAAAACCCAACCAAAATCAAGTGTAAATATTTTTATAAGATCTCGGAGGAGGGGAAAAGTAGCCACAAAAAAACCGTCCAGGAACAACCAAGAACAAATAAATATGAAATGGATTACAGATTTTACTGTGTAATTATTTTTAATTTCTTAGATGTGATAAGGAATAGGTATAAAATTCTTAGAAAATTCTCACTAATGGGACAGATTTTCAGCAACCTGTGGCACTAGCCACATGATTTCTGATTTCAGAGGCTTTGATATTCTTGGTCCTCACACTGTGGGGCTTGAGGTCGTATCTTGCCCTCTAGCACTGCGGCTGGTGCCATCAGAGACCTTGTTTTCCTGGATGCCCACTTTGATGGACATTACCACCAGTGTTATGGCTACCAGTGTTGCCTGAAGACACACTTTTTCATAAGCAATGCCCCCAGCACTGCAGTTAGCACTGCGGTAGACTATACCAGCCTCAGAGTTCACTTCTACAAGGGAGGAGGACATGCCGTTCTATGGTCTATGCCCCAGGTCACTACTACAACCGCTGCCATCAGCACACCTCTGTGGAGCTTATGGTCATACAACACTGGCATATCCAGTTCACTGCAAAGTGAAAACATTGCCACCACAAACTCCCGTAGTCTGAATCTTGGAGCCACAACAGATACTGCTGATAGTGATTCAAAGGTGAATAAATCATATATTGGCTAGAGTTCTATGCCAATTCATAGCCAAACCTGAAGCTCCTAATCATTGGACATTTTATGATACATATAAATGAAAATGTTTTTCAGTATGATACCTACTTCACATCATTAGAAGAGGTGACTATTGCATAAGATAGATAGACATGAATTTAGAGACATGAAAAACATGAGAAAACACAGACACATGATGCCTCCAAAGGATCACAATAGTTTTCCAGAAACAGACCATGGCATAAAGGAAATCTATGAAAACTTGAAAGAAATTCAAAACAATAATCCTAAGAAAAACTCAGCAAAATATCAGGGAACACAGATAAATTTTTAAACAAAGTGATGAAAATAATTCATAATTTCAATGAGGAATTCAACAAAGAGACATAAATAAATATGTACATATATACATACACACAAGAACCAGACAGAAAGCTTGGAACTGAAGAATTCAATCAATTAAATAAAATAGACAATTGAACGTGTCAACAACAAACTAGACCAAGCAGAAGAAATGATTACTAAACTTGAAAACAGGTCTGTGAAAATATCCCAGGGAGATAAGTTTGATGTGGGTGGGTGGTAAGGAAAGTTTATAACATTCGTTGGATATTATTGAGTAAATTTTCCATTGGGGGATTCCTGTAGAAGAAGAGGGAAAAGCATTGAAAATACATTTAATGAAATAATAGCTGAAAAATTTTCAAGTCCTGAAAGAGGTATGGACATTGAGACCCAAGAAGCTCAAAGAACACCAGAGGCCCTCTCCTTGGCATATTATAGTCAAACTCTCCAGGTTAAAGATAAAGAGTTTATTCTAAAAATAGGAAGAAAAACTGGCAAGTCATATGCAATGAGATATCTGATCAACTAATAACAGATTTCTCAGCAGAAATCTTATAGAACACAAAAGAATAAGATGATATATGCAAAATCTGAAAAGAAAGAAATATGAAAATAAAGAATCTGGCAACTTCTATACCGGAAAAAATACCCTTCAGAAATGAGGGAGAAATAAAGCCTTACCTAGGAAAGTAAAACCAGAGGAAAGTCATCAGAACTAGCCTTGTGAGAAATGCTGAAGGAATCCTGGAAACTAATGGATGATAACAACCAACAAGAAAGTATACAAAAGAACAAAGCTCACTGGTAGAGCAGACACAGAAGTAAAGAAAGAAAAATTGAATCTTGCCACTACTGAAAAACACCAAATCACAAAGTTAAACAATGAGAGACAGAAATCAGAAAACAAAGAACAAAATGGCAAAGGTAAATTCTCACCTACAAATAACTGTCCAAGTAAACAGATAAATTCTCTAATAGAAACATAAGGGTTATGTATTAGCTTTCTATCATTATAACAAATACATAGAATAATCAGCTTGTAAAGGGAAAAGACTTCTTTTAGCACATGTTTTGGACGTTACAGTCCATGTTCAGTTAGTTTTTTTGTTTTTGTATCTGTGACAAGATGATACATGGTAGGGAGTCCTTATGTGGTACAGCGAACTGCTTACTTCATGGTGGCTGGAAAGCTGAGAGGGAGAAAGAGATCGACACTCTACAGTCTCCTTGAGAACATGCTTCCAGTTGTATAATACCTCCCAAAGGCCCCATGTTTTAAAGGTTTCTACCGCCTTTCAGTGAGGTGAAAGCTAAAGACCAAACCTTTAACACAAAGGTCTTTGGAGAACATTCCAGGCCTTCACTGTAGCAGAGTGGTCAAACGGTTTAAAAATACACAACACTCAACTGTGTGGTGTTTACAAGAAACTCATTTTATTAGTAGACATATGCATAAACCAAAAGTCAAGATGTGAAAAACTATACTTCACACAAATAGAGCACAAATTAAGCAGAAGTCAGCTTACTTGCAAGGTGTGTTAGAAAATACAGTAAAAGACACGTTGCAAAGTATAAAAAGATAAGTATATTTGAAGCAAGAGGGAATATTTTGAGGAAAATTTGGCAAATTGTCTTTTACTACATTTAAAAACTTTAAACATTCACTATAGTTTATGATCATTCTTCATTGATCAGGGGCTTATGGCAACTTTCTGTCAAATAAAAATGCTATTGTGTTTTCTCATACATCTTATTCATCAGATCTGATACTAAGCAACTTCTGGCCCATCCCCAAAGTCAAAAGGACCATTAAAGGAAAATATTTTGAATTGATTGAAAATGTCAATGGGCCATGACAGTACAACCGAAGACACTCATGCAGGGAACTTCTAGAACTGCTTCAAAAGTTGCAAGAAGTGTGGGATAAGTGTGCTTGAAGTAAGGGGGAAGATTTTGAGGGCGGAATAGTAGTCACTGTATGTTTTGGTCATACCTCCTACAACAGATGAAATAGGATTTAAATCAAAATTTGCAAACAGAGAACATTATATAATGATAAAAAAATAAATTCCACAAGGAGATGGAACAAATATACAGGCATATAATATCACAGCCCACAGATACATAAAGCAAGTATTATTGAATATAAAAGGTAAAATAGATACCAGTACAATGGAAAATGAGGACTTGAGTACCTCACTTGCAACAATAGGTAGATCATTGAGGCAGATAATCAACAAAAAAAAATCAACTTACACTACATAAAAAATGAAGCTAAAAAAACATTTTATTCAACAGCTGCAGAATATATATTTTTCTCACTAGCACATAAACATTTCCCAGGATAGAACATATGTTAGGTCACAAAACACATTTCAATAAATATAAGAAAATAGAAATCACTTTCTCTGACCACAATGGAATAATTAGAAATCAACAATAAGAATATCAAAAAATATACAAATATGTGGCAATTGAACTACCTGCTTTTGAAAAATCAATAGGTTGAAGAAATTAGAGTGGAAAATTTCAAAATTCTTAAAAAGAATTAAAATAGAAACAGCATAGCATAACCTGTGAGATATAGCAAAAGCAATATTAATAAGCATGTTCATACCAATAAATAGCTCCATCAAAAAGGGATTTTCAAATAAACAATCTAATAATGTACCTCAGGGACCTAGAAATGCAAAAACAAGCAAACAAAATTTTCAAATAATAGAAGGAAAGAAATAACAAAACTCAGATCACAAATATTCAAACACTTAGACTTCAAAGAACTCAACAAAATACAGCTGTTTTTTGAAAAAAATAAATCAAAAAACATTTAGTTGAATCAACAAAGAAAAAGAAAAGCTCTAGTATAAAAGCAGAAGCGAAAAAGAATACATTATAACTAATACTACAGAAATACAAAGAATTCAACTTTTGAAAAAATATTATGTGCCAATAATTGGAAAAACTTTAAAGAAATGAAATAAATACTTTGACACATACAACCCAACAAGACTGGGTCCAAAAATATCATCTCCAAACAGGTCAGTAACGAGCAATGAGAATGATGCAGGCCTGGGGCAAAGTACTATTATCTAGCACCTTATCGAGTATGACCCTGGGTTCAGTCTTCATATTAGGAAAAAACAAATGTGTGATGTTTGTGAGGTGCACTCATACACACCTGAATTCTCAGCTACTTGGGAAGCTGAGGCAGAAAAATCACAATTTTAAAGACAGCAAAGAAGAAAAACATCCAAACTTTTCATATTGAAAAAATTATGAATCAAGGAGCTGTGCCTAACTCATTCTATCAAGTTAGCACTACTCTAATACTGAAATCAGATAAAGTCACAAGAAGAAAAAGAAAATAAATCAATGTCCCTCATTAACACATATGCAAAAATTCTCAGCAAAATATGTGCAAACCACATCTAAGGGCATATAAAGAATATTATCCATCATGATCAGGTGGGATCTATCCCTAGAATGCAAGGATAATTCAACATATGCCAATCAATAAATGTAACACTATATCAACAGACTGAAAAACAATACTACATGTTAGTGATTGCCCAAAATGTAGTAAAATTTAATATCTTTTTCTAACAAAACTGCCAAATAATTAGGTATAGAAGGGACATAGCACAATAAATAAAGGCAATACATGACTCACTGATCTACAACCAATGTCATAGCAAATGAGGAAAAGCTAAAATCATTTCCTCAAAGGAAAAAAAAAAAAACAAGACAAGGAAACCTACTTCTACTTTCCCTATTCTTATTGAACAGCACTGGAAATAAAGCCAAGGGGAAAAAAGGGCATATATATTAGAAATGTAATATTCTTTGTTTGCAGATGATATGGGTTTTTTTATACATAGAAAACCTAAAAGTTTCTCTCTCTCTCTCTCTCTGTCACACACACACACACACACACATAAGAACTGATAAATAAATATAGTATTGTTGGGGGATACAAATCACCACACAAAAAGTAGCACTTTTACATACCAATGACTTTGCTGAAAAAAGAAATCAAAGAAACATTTCCATTCACAATTATTATAAAATAATCTCAGGCAGTAAAAATCTCTACTGTGAAATTTGTGTCCTGGTGAAAGAAGTTAAAGAGGACACATACAGAAAATGGAAAGACATCTTATGTTCACAGATTGTCAGAATTAACATTCTAAGGTTATCTTGGTTACTTTTCTCTCGTTGCTGGGACAAAACAGCTAACACACAAAATTAAGGAAAGAAAGATTTATTTAGCTTGCAGTTTGTGGAGGCTTCAGTCCATAATCAGCTAGCTCCAAGGCCACGGCATAGCACCAGGGCAACTGTTCAAGGAGGCAGAAGACAGCAAAGCAACAAGAGCAAAAGGCAGGGGGAGAGCAAGCCTCTTTTCCTCTCTTACATTGAGAGCAGGCTACTATCCCCTCCAGGGTGAGTGTAGTGCTCACACCCCTCCATGTGCTCCTCTTGCAATGAGGATATTTACAAAGTAAAGACCCTGATCCCCTGCTGAGACCCTTGGTTGAACTCTAAACTTCTCAAGTTGACACAATGTATCAATTGTGTATCAATGTTCTAGACAATCCTTATCAAACTATCAATTAAATTCTTAAGAGAATTAAAAAAATCCAAAATTCATGTGAAACCACAAAAGACTGACTAAACCAAGCAATCTGAGTAAAAAAAACAAAATTCAAAGCATCAAAATACCTAACTTCAAAACAAATAAAAATCTCTAGTAACCCAAACAGCATGTTACTAGTATAAAAACAGGCACATAAACCAATGGAACAGGATAGGTAACTCAGATATTAATCTATGTGCTTATAACCAACTGCTTTTCAACAAAGGACACAAGAATTTACACTAAAGAAATCATAGCCTCTTCAATAAATGGTGTTGGAAAAACTGGATATACATAGTGCAGAGGAATGAACTAGAACCCTACTTTTCACTATTTACAGAAATGAACTCAAGGGGGATCAAAGGCCTAAATGTAAGACTCAAATTAAAACTACTAGAAGAAACATAGGAGAAATCCTTTAAAACACTGAGACAGCAAAGAGCTTTAGGATAAGGCCTTACAAGGAAAAATAATTACATGGAATTATATCAAGTTAAGAAACTTCTTTATAACAAAGAAAATGATTGACAGAGTAGAGACACAGCAGAATGAAAGAAAGTATTTGCAAATATCCATCTAACAAGGAATTAGTAGCTCAACTATATAAGACATTTAACTCAACAGTAAACAATTTGAAAAATGATCTGAAGAGATATTTCAAAAGAGATACACAAATGGCCAAGTATATAAAATAATGCTCAAAACCAATAGTATCAGAGAAGTAAGTAAAAACCACAGCAAGACATTCTTTTACTCCAGCTAAAATGACTGTGTCAAAAAGACAAACAATAACAAATGTTGGTGAGGATACAGATAAAGGAACTCTTTCACACTGTTGGTGTGAAGGTAAGTACAGGCATGACGTGAATTAGTATGGAAATTCCTCCAAGAACTAAAAATGAAACTACCAAATGATCCAGGAATCTTGCCACTAAAATATGCCCACAGGACATGAAATAATTATATCAAAGAGATACCTACACTCTTACACTTTACTCTTCCCAACAGCAAAAATTAAGAACTAAGAATTGATGGACAATAACATGTCCATCTATAGATGAATGGAGAAAGAAAATACAACATATATGTGTATAGAATATGTGTGTGTGTGTGTGTGTGTGTGTGTGTGTATGCATACTACTCACCAGCAAAAAAGAATGAAATTATTCATTTGAGGCACCAGGGATGAAACTAAAGGAAGTAGAATAAGCCAGGCACACTAAGATAAATGTGTATTTTCATTCATTTGTGAGAGCTGAAAAAGTTAACTCTATAAAAGTCAGTAGAACAGTGATTACTAATGACAAAGAAGTGAGGGGGAGGGGAATAAAAAGAGACTGGACAACAGATAGTAAAATGCAATTAAAGAAGTGAAATTAGTTCTATTGTGCTATAGCACAGCAGAGTAAATACAGCCCACAAAACTTTACATACCTCAAAACAATCAGCTGAATCTAAAGTTTCTCAGTACACAAAAATTGCAAATATTTGAGTAAATGAAAATGATAATTTTACTTTTTTGATCATTATTCATTATAGACAAGTATCAAAGTATTGTACTTTTCTAAATGTGTACTAATATGTGAGAATTAAAAATGCTTGTAAAATGTGTATTGATGTGTCTTGATATACAGTGTACCAGGATGTTCACACCGCAATTTCAAGTGGCTCAGAAAAACTGTTTGAGCGAGTGTGTGAAAGCATATTGTGAGAACATGTGTGATTTTGCATGGGAGAATGTGTGAGAACACGGATAGCATATGTGAATGTGAGGATACAACAGTTGTGCAAAGAGGTATGAGAATGTGAGTTTGTGTGTGTATTCGAGTGTGTAGGAGAGATTTATTTAATTAAATATATTTTTAAATTAATAGGTCAACAATTGTTCCATCCAAGTGTGGAATCTATGCTTCCTTCAATATTTCTATGGTTTTTATAAAACTTTCCAAGTAAAGGAGGAATTTTGTGCAAAGTAAGGCTGAAAGGGTGAGAAAACGGTCACTTGACCTGAATCTCAAGCCTTGGGATTCCTGCTGAAGTGCTCTGAGGACCAAATTGAAAATAAGAGCTTGGCAGAAAAATGTGTGCGGAACAGACCCGGGATGCCGGATGAGTTATACTCTTCACATGCAAGGCTTCTGAACACTCACCGTCCTAAATCTTATTTTTATATGGCATACATTTAGAAAATTTAGGAGTGTCCTGGAAAGTTGTAACAGCTGGTCTGCCAGTGTTGGGCCCCGGGGCTGGGGGGTTGCATGTCTGAGGAATTCCGAGGCCTCTGAAGGGAGAATGTTTCAGACCAAGGCCCCAAACTGCCTGGAGCCCACAGTGTGAGAAACAAGCCACTGGACAGGGCCTGACAGATGTTATGAGAGGGTGGTGTTAAGTGCCTTTTTCAGGATATTAAACCAGCATCCTAACTGGCAAAAAAATGAATTGTCACTGACATTATGTCGGCCCACTGGAGACCCTCTTTGCTACTTTCTGTGATCTGGGAACCATTATACACAGGCGAGCGATCGCTCTCGGGTTGGAATCTAAATAATGATTTCTAATAAAACCTATTTTCGGCCGTGCTGGCCAGAGGATAGAGACCAGTCACAAAACATAAAGTACTTAGAGCCACCCTCCCTCCTTCTCTTCTCTCTTTCTAAAAGACCTGAATAATGGAAGGGAGATCTGGTGATAAGGCATAAAAAAGGCCCTTTTGGTGCTGGCCAATCTGCTTAGCTAATGGCTGTAAAGCGACACCCCTAATGAAATAAAAATGTCTCAGTTCAAGTGCATAGCTGCCCCAATTGTTCCCCACGCGGAACCCTGGCTCTGATCCTGGTGATGGTACCAAGCAGCATGCCGACGATTTCCCACGACTTCCTTTCTCCTCTGCCCCTGCCCACTGAAAAGCAAACCAGGGGATCAATCGTGCCCCCACATAAAGGACAGAAGCATCATAGCTTTCAGCCAGAGGGACAGCGGGTTTTATCGTTTTCAATCTCTGCTTGTGAAAGCGAACTAACTATTGTTCATCTCAAACGCTAAGGCCTGGGGTGGGTTAACCACAGGAGGGGCTCTGGCCTGCACTGGGCTTTTTAAAAAGGCCAGCGTGGAGGCAGAGCAGAGCGTGCGACCTGGAGGCCGTGCAGGGGCCCCCCAATTCTGCCCTTGGCCGCTTCCGCTGAGCTGGCAGCACGGACAACAGACAGAGCAGAAGCCCCGTCCAAATGTGCTCAGGCTGCGCGGCTGTGGTTGCGCAGGTTTCCCCCTCTCCCTGGCGGCTTGCAGTTGTCTGATTTCAATCAGTGGCAGTTCCCTCCACATGTCCAGCCATCAATCTTCCGCCGCCCCTGCGTGAGTGTGGCACAACACGGGGCCATGTTCCAGTTAAAAAATAGCCTTTGCCGCAGCTTTCCCTCTTCAGCCACTGATAAGTATGCCTTTCATATTTTTATGAAAAAAAGAAAGAAAACGCATTGGGAAATACGTTTCATTTCTTCCAACCCAGACCAAAGCCCTTGAGGTTGAAGAGGACTGAGGTCTGTCGAGTAGCAAAGCAGACAGCTTAGTGCTGCCTTTGAACTTGTAGAGCTCTGCCAGGTAGAACAGACCCGCTCCCCTCCTCGGAGCAAATATCAGAAGCTTTGCAGTTTCCAGGAGGATGTGCCCAGCACAGCGTTATGCCTCGGCGTTTCACCAGCAGCAAGCCAACATCACCGCGTCACCATCGAACTCCTCCAATGAGCGATTGCATGAAATGGGCAACATGGATTGGAAAGGCAGAATTGGAAAATAGGTGGAGGCCCCCTCCCTTATTTTTTGGAATGTCTGTTGATGGATTTTAGAGCACGTTTGGTAGACCAGTTGCATCTCCTGTGTCCCTGAACACCGCAAGGCAGGAAGGCAGGAAGGTGGGGGTAGGGCAACGTCACACCCCCAAAGGGCTCTCCTGGCTGGGCTCCTGGGGATGCTTGCCCACTTAGTCACCTCCAGGAGATGACACAGTAAGCACTCTGTAGCTATGTCCAGCTGCCTATTTTAAATCAGCTGTCCCAATCTTCTTATGCTCAAGGGTCCACCTACCTTCCTGACAGAGTGACAGGCAAACCTGGAGGTATGGGAGTGTGGACCTACTGGTCCCTGCACATCTAGACATCTCCAGGCTTGGGGGCTCCTCTAAGGCTAAGGGTTAGGAGTTGGGCAGTGTTGGGCAGCCAGGTTTTTCAATGAGGTCAATCCAGGACTGACATGGACCTTCCAGTTACTTGGTTTTGTATCTGGCAACCTAAGAATGGAACTCATAATAAAACAGCACCCGTCCATGTCCCTCATACTCTTCCTCAGTACTCTTTGGGGGCTGCAAAACCAGCTGCTGTCCTCTGTTTTATACAGCTGTGCAGCGGTGCTGTGAGTGGTTCAGACCTGTGTAGAAAACTTGAGGAGGTGGGATGGAAGGATGTCAAATTGGCACGGCACAGTACTTCGAGGTGGAAAATCGATGGGTCAGAGGGCATTTCTATTTTGGAAAATCTTAGAATTAAAAATAACAGAAAAGGGTTCGAGATTTGAAAAAGCTCACAGAACTTCTTGTAGGCATCTTGTACTATGTGTGCTTGGGGCAAGGTTTCAGGGACAGGCCAGCCTTCTGTCATGGGTCAGGTCACCAATAGTATTTCCAGAAGGTGGCACCCCCACTTTAAATATGAAGAATTGATTCCCATTAGAAAGAGGGAGTGAGTCACAAAAGTTCCAAAAAGACACAAAGGAAGCAACCTTTTCAGTAAGTACAATTTTAAACCATATAAATGACTTGCCATCTGGTTAATCCTTTTACCATGGATCTACTGAATCCACTGGCTTCCCATACTTGTTAGCTTGCCAAATTCCATAAAATTTTACTAGTTTGAAATGTTCAGTTTATGAACAAATGAGTGAATAGAATTGCTGTTTATACTGGTATTAGTTAATATATTGCCTATGGTTTAATTGAGGATATAAAGACTAAAACAGAATAAAAAAGTTGTTTATGCACTGAACACAGATTTTAAAGAGGCTGTTGTGTGTTAGGCACTGTTCCTAGAGGTAGGGATGTAGAGAGAAAAGATGAAATACTTCACGGAGTGTAGATACCAGATAAAGAGACATGCAATAAATAATTAAATGGAAAACCAAAAGGTAAAATATAAATATTTGTCATTATGCACGCTGCTAATGTAGAGGTGGTGAGGAATGGCCTTTCTGAAGGCTTATGAGGATAGATTTTTAAATGATAAGAATGAGGAAGACAGAGAAATGATGTGGGAGAAAAATGTTCCACACAGACAAAGCAGCCTGTATGTGTGAGAAAAGAAAGCAGGTCCATCCCGGCCTTCCCAGGATCAAGGGGGTGCCTGGCACACAGGACTTTTAATACCAACACCAGGATGGTGCTGAGCAAACCTGGAGGAGTTCGCATGCTGTGCAGGACTCTGCTTACCAAGTGCAAGCCTGGAAAGGGGAAGAGTTGGAGAAGCAGACAGGGAAAAGGTGATCTGGACCCTGGAGACCATGACCTGGAGTTATGTTCTTCTGAGCCTGGTGAGAGGTTATTGCTTGTTAATGATCTGTGGGTTTCAGGCTTTTATTCTGGAATGGATTCCTATTGATTAGTGGCATTGACATTTAAAGAAAATAGTATTTAGAATCGAGTAGATATGGGGTTAGGTTGTTGGTGTTTTCACACGTTTTAGAGTCTGTCGAATTTGGGAAAAGCAAAGATATGACAGATAAAGAATTGGGATGACCTGGCTTGGTAATCTGCTCACGTTATTAACACAGTTCCAGGGAAGGAATGGGGGACAAGGAAGGAAGCGACAGTAGTTTTAATATTATAGACCTACATTTTTCAGTAGATCAAGGGAGGGAGGATTCATTCTCATGGGGGCTAAATCTATTTGTGAGGAAAATCAGAGAGGGCATTAGTTCACTAGAGGCTATCTGTAAATGTTCCCCGATGAAGGAGGTTGAACTGTAAATTTTCTAGAATGGAGGAAACATCAGGAATTTATGTCACCCTTGAGTTACTAGGACTGCACGTAACCTGGAGCTGACAGTATCACTTTTTCTGGTGAACTTGGGAAGACTGAGAACACACGGTAATTCCAGATGGGGTAAACAGAAGGACAGATGAAAGTAGGAGACACAGCACAAGAATAACTTGTACGGAATATTCGTGCCCTGTATTGACTGCTATCCGAAGCTTGGAGGGAGCTTTAACAAGCATTCACACAAGGCCTGGGGTCACGGAACTGATCAATTCATTGGTCCCTTGATGCTACAGAGTGGGCAAAGTCACCTGCCCACACTGAGTCCATTCATGTCTCAGAAACTTTGCTGGATCTGTCTCTGATCCACCTCATTGGTCCATACCCTCATCAGCTTTCAAGCAAATGTAACAAGAGTTTCCTTACTGGTCTCCCAAATTCCATTCTTACTCTTTTAGATCTTTTAGAAACAAATAAACTCATGCCACATCCTGCTTAAAAATCTGCCAATAGCTTCTCATATTCCTCCTGCCGTAGGAATAACATGCAAGCTCTCAAGTACCCCTCACCACCCTTACCTCCTCTCCTGGGTCATTGCCACACAGTCTCCTGTGTCATAGTGTACCCCACCCACACTGGCCTCAGTGTTGTCCTTTGTCTTCCTCCTCCTCTTCCTGCTTTTTTTTTTCTTGAGAGCATTATCTGGGGATTGAACCCAGGACCCCTACCCTGAGCTACATTTGCAGTCCTTTTTAATTTTATTTTTTATTTTGAGATGGCATCTCACTGAGTTTCTAAGTTTCCCAGGCCACACTCAAGCTTTCAACCCTCTCTCTCAGCCTCTAAGATGATGGGGTCACAGATGTGCTCCACCATGTCCAGCTGCCTCGTTGCTCTTCTTGGAAAACTCCACACTGTTTAATGCTCATTGGTCCCATTTCTGGAATAGTCTCCCGTGCACCTTCCCCTGGAGTTCCTCCTTCATATCATTTACATATTTACTTAAGTGTCATTTCCTTAGAAAGACCCTTTCTTTATCGAGTATCTAAGACAGGCATCACCACCCTGTCACTTTCCATCACCTCAGGCTGCCTGACTGTCCCCCCAGCACTCAACAGCCTTCTGTCTCATTTATTCCACACAACAGAAAGAAGGCCAGAATCATTGTAACCAGCTCTGGCCTCCTCCTTGTCTTTCTCATCTTCCGAATGTTGATTCTCCTACGTGGCCTTTGAGTCCAGAGATGCTTTTTCTCCTTGTCTAGGAAACTGTGTCTTGATCAGCCACTCTCACTTTTTCCCCTGGTGTTGATAGCTGTGCTTTGCATTAATCTCTTCTTCTACTGCAGTAGTTAAGATTCGAGTCTTGAGTTGGCCCTCAGGATTCAAGCAGGTTTTGATGTGAAGTGACTTGGGCCTCTCTTGAATAAAAATAAAAAGATTCCTGTGCATATCCTTCCTAATTCACTGAAGCTCTGCATTCAACAAGGATCAGACCAGCTAATAAGAAAAAGCATTAACTCTTGCTTTTTTTTCCTGTCATCATTT
The DNA here is from genome assembly GCA_004027295.1 of Dolichotis patagonum. Classification (NCBI taxonomy): domain Eukaryota; kingdom Metazoa; phylum Chordata; class Mammalia; order Rodentia; family Caviidae; genus Dolichotis; species Dolichotis patagonum. The sequence continues at coordinate 144,637 of PVJX010001737.1, forward strand.
TGTATAGAAATCCCTCCCAGGGACCTCCCAAGGAAGAGTTATTGGTCTGGCGGATGATTCAGACATTCCTAGGTCCCAGGCCTCACTCATTGTTAATGTCATCTCTTCAGAATTCTATCGGTGCCAACACTGAAGCTTGCCAGAAGGATCTGGAATACTATTAGTGACAATAAAAGCAATCTTTTTACCCAGAAGAGAGGAAAACCCTTAGTTATCTTGAAACATATTATGTCACATGGATCATTTTTATCTTGCCTGTACCTGGTCCTTTCAGTGTTAAGAAGACCAATGACATAGTGCTAATTAAAACACAAGTGGTATCTCCACTGCAGAAAAGTGTGAAGAGTTTTTAACAAGTGTGTGTATTTATGTTAGAAATTTACACTAAATAAACCAAAATATATTTAGCACATACTTTGCATGTTGATGTTCTTTTCAGTATCTGTGTGTATTTAGTATTTAGCGTGGTATCTATTTTTGTCTTAGGTGCAAACCAAATCATTGAGGCTGAAGGCAATAGATAGGAATTTGGTCTCATATTTTATTGCATGGTCTGGTTCCTGATATTTTCCTGTTTGATTTGGTGATTTATATTTACTTTAATGGTTTATATTTGAAATTCACTCTCTATTAAGAGTGAAAGTGAGGACGTCTTTAATCTCTTGAAACTCTGCTCACTTCTTTTCCCACTTCTCTCTATTAATGCTTTCATAGGGGAGAGAGGGAGAGAGAGAGAGAGAGGAAGACAGATGGACATACAGACAGAGACAGAGACACAAAGATAGAGACAGAGAGACTGAGGTAGAGACAGAGACAGAACATGTGTTTCACTCCAAAATCTCATCATTTATAAGGGTTAAATCTTCCCTTTCCCCCGTCAGGTATTGCTTTACATTGTCATCTCTTCAGAATTAAGCACCACGTAGTAGAAAGTAAAACACGATGATGAAAAGCTTGAACACTGAACCAGACAGCCTGAGTCTGACTCCCAATCTGCTAGGAACTAGCTGTGAGAAGTGGGGTGCTTCGTTTTCACTCTTAGCTCCTTCCTCTATAAAATGGGACAGTGGTGCCCACCCTGCAGGTGCAGTTAATTATGAAACTTTCATATGCCTTAGTACATGTGAAACACTACTTGTCTTAACTGCTGGATGCAACATACAGCATCTACAATTTAAAGGAGGAGAGGTTTATTTTGGCTGTTTCAGTCCATGGTTGGCTCCACAAAAGAAACTCCTGTAGTGGAAGGGCAGGGCAGAGGAGGAAATCTGTGCAACACTTGGTTGGCAGGAAGCACAGAGAGAAGGGAGGAAGAACTGGGAATGGAGCCATATCCTTCCAGGTCATGTTCCCAGTGTCCCCACGTCTTAACAGCACGTGCAGCTATGCTTAATCCACACCACTGATGGTGGTTCTCCACCATTCCAAGCCTCTACCTCTGAACACATGAGATGGTAGGAACACATTCCAGATATAAAGCAAAGCACTAATTACAGTGCCTGGCAGTTAACAAGCACCCAGTAAATACCTGCTCTTACTCTTCCTTCCAATCTCAAGTCATGCATATCAGTATCCAAAATAGTTACCACTCCTAGAGCCTGGACTGCACTAGGTCTCCCACTTACAGCCTGCACCCCTCAACCCAAATGTGTCAGCTCAAGTTAGAGTAAAGTCAGCACTGGACATCTGAAAGAGAAAGCAAATCACAATAGGGGAATCTACAGTGTTCTGGACAAAGGGGGAAACACCCGCATCCACTTGTCCTTTGGATGAGAAAGAAGGGCGGACTAGGAGCTCATGCTGTGGCTGGGAGACTTGGGGTCCCTCAAGTACTGGTTTGGGGGATCAGTTCTGTTCTCCAAAGTCCTCCTGAGACTTCTCAGCTCAACAGCTCAAACCCTGAAGCTGGAGGGTGAAACCAGTCATTCTAGTTTGATGAATCCTTGATGAAATTTAAGCTTAACTTCCTCAAACGTAGTATACCTCTATACCTCAGTCTTCTGTTTTATTTCAAATATAAATATGTAATTATTAGCTTTTCTATCTAAAATATAGAACTTCTTCATTAATAGCTCATAATTATCTTTTGACAATCATTTATTGTGGTATATAAATTTTAAAGTATAAGACATGTACATATATTATAAATATGCACTATATTATTAAATATTTTAAAATAATAATAATGGCCCTGAAGCAAGGCCAGCAGACTGCTATAGCTGCTGGTTTCTTTTTTTAAAATTTTATTTAGAAAGAAAAAAACCAACCAAACAAAACAGAAAAAAGGGTAGCAACAATACAGAATTCCAAAGGAAAAAATAAAAGAACAAAAAAAAAACCACTAAGAAATCACTAGTTGATAAGTTACATACTGTCATCTTGGAAATAGTTGTTCAAGTTACAAAGTTAAAGCATACAAAGTAGATATTCAAACAGTGAGACTATTAACAGTTCTGCTCAACAATCTAACAAAAACAAAAAAAATGGTCATCTATCTTCCACACTTAAACATACATGTAGTTATATCCTTTAGAGCACTTTCTTTTGCTCTCTTTTTTATAGAGAAAAATTTTATTTTTTTGGGTTTTTTTGGTACCAGGGATCGAACTCACTACCTCATGCTTGCCAGGCAGGCGCTTAAGCCACTGAGCTAAATCCCCGGCCCCTACTTTTTTTATTTTAAAGAGAATAAAACAAAAGAGGGCAGAATAAAGCAGATCAGAACAGAACAACATAAGCAACACAACACTTTACAATAAGGCGACCGGACATTAACAGTAGCTGTCAAAATATATCTTTCTCTGCTATAGTTGAGCATAGTTTCAGATACAATAATATCAAACATAAGGCAATAGTAAAAAACCATTCAAGAGAATGAAAGAATTACAGCACATTCTGAATCGAATAACTATGATCAATGGCTACTATAATATCTCATTTTGAATAAAAAGATTTGTTTATACTATCACATATATTAAAATCCCAATAAGACACAACATGCTAGAACCGATGGTAATAGCAGAGTAGAAGCATGGTAGGACTTCTAAGAAAGACGATATTAAATCAACAATGGCTGCCATAATGTTTTGTTTTCTTCAAAACTGCTGTTCATACCATCACGCATAATAAAGTCAAACAAAACAAAATAAAACCATTCCAACTGATGAATGAAAACATTGAAAGGCTTCAAAGCAATGAAATGGGACATCATGATTACCATAAAATCTTATATACTCTTACTAACTCTCATACTAGGGAGACTATACGGTATTTACACATGTGAGTTTGGTTTATTTTGCTTATGAGTATGGTCTCAAGTCATGTCCATTTATTTATAAATATCTCAATGTGATCATTCTTTATAGCTGAGTAGTACTCCATTGTATAAAAATGCCACAACTTTTCAATCCATTCCTCGGTTGATGGGCACTTAGGTTGTTTCCAAGATCTGGCTATTACAAATTATGCTGCTATAAACATGGGTGCACATTTATTACTGTGGTATGATGTTTTCAGTTCTTCTGGGAATATGCCGAGAAGCGGAATAGCTGGGTCAAGTGGGACTTCCAAACTCTATCTGCTGGTTTCAAACAGGAGCCTAAAGAGAATTCTTACTGTGGTCTGTTGGCCATTTCAGAACTTTGGAAATGGAATGGTCAATTCATCAGAAAGAAGTAGCAGGTGAGTGTGGCGGACTTTCGGCGGCCTGCAGGAGAGAGACCCTGGTGCCTCACAACCTACACCATGCGGTTGACTTGGGGTGCCGGGAGAACAAGGAGCTCCTCTCCTCTCTGGGGGGCAGGCTGAGAATCAAACATCTCATGTCGTCCTGTCCCCTGTCCCATGTCCCGCCCCCCCCAGCAAGTGGGAGCCAGTTAACTACACATTTTGTGAAAAGATTGGCTATGTTATTTAGTATGAGCCCCCCATATGCAAAGATATGGACAACCATTTGGAAGAAAACAAGAGATAATATGACAGATAGTGAAGATCTCTGGTTGTCTAGTTTTGAAATTAGTGCTTTCTTATGTCCCATTCTGTTATTTGTTTTGTTTAATTTTACCCAATTTAAAAATAAAATTTAAAAAATAATAATTCCCTTATCTAATGATCATGGTCCAAAAAATTCAGATTTGAAATATATAGTCAGTATAAAGAAATTTTTATGTTGAGGATATTGAACAAATTTTATTTTTGATAAATTTATATTAAAGTATGTAGAAACTGTGTAAAAGCCAGCATGCTACTTAGGAAGTCACTTTTATTTTTTTAAACTTAAAAATGAGGAAGTCATATACCTCACAGACCTAGAGAAAACACTCCTAAAATTCATTTGGAACCAGAAGAAACCTAGAATAGTAAAGGAAATTCTGGGCAATAAAGGCAAGCCTGGAGGCATCTCAGTTCCTGACTTGAAACTGTACTACAAAGCCACAATGATAAAATCAGCATGGTACTGGCAAAGAAATAGACCTGAGGACCAGTGGAATATATTAGAAGATGCAAGTATAAGTACAGAGACACTCAGCCACCTGATATTTCACAAAGGGGCTAAACATGTTCACTGGAAGAAGGATAGCCTCTTCAATAAATAGTGTTGGAAAAATTGGCTCTCCACATGCAGAAGGCTAAAACTAGATCCATGCACCAAAAGTAAAGTCCAAGTGGATCAAAGACCTAAACATTAAAACAGAAACACTAAATCTACTAGAAGATAAGGTAGGTAAAAGTTTTGGAGATATAGGGGTAGGTAGAGAATTCATGAACAAAATGCAAACTGCACAGGAAACGCTTCAGAGATTCAACAACTGGGATCTCATATTATTGAAAAGTTTCTGCACTTCAAAAGAAATCACCAACAGAGTGAAAAGAAAACCCACAGAATGGGAAAGACTTTTAGCCAGCAACCCCTCAGACAAAGGACTTATATCAAGTATATCTAAAGAATTGAAATACTTATATCAAGTATATCTAAAGAATTGAAATACATCAAGCCCACCATATTCAAAGACCCTCTCCAAAAATTGGCATCTCTGATGAACACACAGTTCTCAGATGAAGATATACAAGTGGCAAATAAATACATGAAGAAATGTTCACCATCACTGATCATTTGAGAAATGCAAATTAAAACAACATTGAGATTTCATCTCACTCTGGAAAGAATAGCTGCCATCAAGAAATCAACTGATAACAAATGCTGTAAGGCTGTGGGGAAAAAGAACACTACTCCACTGTTGGTGGGAGTGCAGACTGGTGCAACCACTATGGAAATCAGTATGGAGAATTCTCAGAAAACTAGGATTGGAAGCTCCATTCAACCCAGCTATTCCCCTCCTGGGTATTTTCCCAGAAAAACTGAAAAGGTCATATCACAGTGATATATGTGCACCCATGTTTATAGCAGCACAATTTGTAATAGTTAAATCTTGGAAACAACCAAGATGCCCATCAACCAGAGAGTGGATGAAAAGACATGGTATTTTTATACGATGGAATATTACTCAGCCATGAAGAAGGATGATCTTGAGGCCTTCATAGGGAAATGGAGACAACTTGAGACTATCTTCATTAGTGAAATAAATAAGAATCATATTTATAAATATCACATTGTGTCTCTAGTGTAAAAAGTAATAAGAAATGTAGGAGTAATAAAACCCAAAATGTGTAATTGCTACTGTAAAAAAGAGAGGAAAAGAAAGTGCTCTAAAGGATAAAACTGCATGTATGTTTAAGTGTGTAACATAGATGACCATATTACTGATTTTGTTAGACTATGGAGCAGAACTGTTAACAGTGTCACTGCTTGAATATCTACTTTATATGCTTTAATTTTGTAACTTGAACAACTATTTCCAAGATGAC